>MU226281.1:2089407-2117022 GCA_018584345.1 Thuja plicata | reverse complement strand
AGATAATGCAAGACATTAAATCAGTTAATGGTTTGTATTGTCATTGATGTCAACTTGATATCATCTGTACGGTCATGTATATAATGCCAAAGACTTTAGAGAATCAATGGAACAAAGGTTATGCTTTTAGCAATGCATAAAATTCAAGTATTCATTAAGTCACATACAACATCGACGGAGTGCACACCATCGGTAAAAGCAAAAGAGAAAAGTCACAATGATACTCGACGAGCAGAAGACAGTGTTGCTCGACAAAGCAAAACCACAGGATACCCGATGAGCTGAAAACAGAGTTGCTCGACAAGTAAAATCCAATGATGCCCGACGGACGAAGATCCCAAAGCTAACTAGAGTCACACTGAAGGAACTGTCAATTGTCACTAATGACTAACTACAGAGTTGACCGATGGAACAAAGAGTTTAGAAAATGACAAAATATCTAGCTGGCAAGAGCTAAAGATAGACTTAACTGGTTGTTTTCTTTGTTTTATTTGACCAGACTTAAGTGATTGATTTAAAGAAGATTTGTATAGTTGGAAAGAAGATAACTATGAGATAAATCATGAGTTATGCTTTAAATCAGATTGCCTGGATTGTTTTTCACGCCAAGATTCAAGAATCAAGAATCAAGAATCAAGAATCAATGAATATCATGTATATAGAAGAGACAAACTTAATTTATTTATGTATGCATGGGAATGTCAGTGAATAGAAGAGGATGATGAAGAGAAACTGATGAAGAAGAACTTCATACAGTCCTGATCAATCAAGCTAAAGGAGAGCTAAAGAATTTTGTAGACTCCGACGAATAGTGAAGCACAACATCGCATAGTAGAAAGTGTGGAGCACAAAGAATTGAATTGATACATTGATCAGAGAGGTAATGTACTTAAATAGATTTGAGAATCTGCAATTCAAAGTTGCATCATAAACATGTCATAATGTTTCAGTTTAACCATTGAAGCATCAAGTCTCTTAACCGAGCAGGACTTAACAGTCTTCTATATATTGAGGCACATCTCAAGGAGTGCCAAAAAGGTTGATTCGTGAAAGTAGCATTGGACTTGCTCGATACCTATTGACAGTCTAAGAAGGAGGCTGATTCAAGGATGGTAGCAATGCCCGATACTAAGTGACAACCTCTATGTATAAAATCCTCTAACAAGGTCACACTTAACAGTGTGTTTGTAACCTTTAACAAGGTTGGCTCCTAACAGGGCTCACTTCAGAAGAGTGAAAATTTAGGGTACCGGTCCCAGTGGTTTTTCCCTTAATATGATTTAACAGGGTTTCCACGTTAAAATACATGTGTTATGTGTGTATGGTTTATTACTTTATTGTTTTACATTTCACATATGCATTTCTGGATGGATTGGTATACTCTGCTTATTTACTGAGTTTCGGTAAATAGTTTTACTGCTTATCGGTAATCAAGGAGAATAAGGACAGACAAGGAAAACTGACATACAGTTAATCATTATAAGTATTTCATGGCATGCATCTTGTAGGGACTTAATAATCTGAGGTTTATTTGATTGGTGGTAAATAGTTGAAGGATAAATTTTGAGGCCACTGATTCACCCCCCCTCTTAGTTATTACTAACAACCCTATCAAAGCCCAATTTTACCCATCCTATATTAGGTGACAACCACGTCACCTTATCCTATAAAGAGACAAAATTAACTCTGAAAACCTCATTAACAAGAGTATAAAATATTATTAATTATATAAACCCCTATATTTCTATTCATACATAACCACTTTATCTTATCCTAGCCATTTATTAAATAATTAAGTATTACTTATTTAATTAATTTATCTTTCATCTTTATCCCTATTTTGATTAAATAAATATTTATTAATTATTTAGTTAATTTATCTTTTGTCTTTATTCCCACTTTAATTATATAATATTTATTATTATTTTGGTTAATTTGACTTTCACTTTAAGTAAATAAATTATTTATATAGTTAATTTAGCCTTCAACTTTTATTCCTCTTAGTTTTTAATCAATAAACTATGACTAAATGGGGTTGCACCCTGATATTGATCCAAACAAACTTGTATTACATTTAGTTCATAAAACCGCCACTTCCAACCTTGATGAATAGCTATACACACCACTCTCTTCTAGGAGTCACTACAATAGTAATATATGATCATAAAAAATCTCAAAATACGGGTATTCGCCACTACTAACCTACTGTATTTATATATATTACTTCAATAAGAACAACCAAAGTAAAACAAGAACCAAAACCCTAACACCACAAATACCTATACCCAACCTTGAGCCTCCATCACCATCATTGACCATATGGGATAGTTAGGGCCGCATGCACACTGATCTACCAAGTCTGGACCTGTAGGTAGAGCCACCCCAAAAGTAAAAAAATTCATTACCTTCACTACAATATTCTCTTCATCCTCCTCCTCCCTGACCAAGCTCTTGGACACATGATACTTCTACAACCACCCAAGGCCCTTTCCTTTGTCAGGTTCACCACCTTTTTGATAAATAAAGTGTTTCTTCCCACCACCATCTAGCTCTGAGAAACCTTCACTTCATCACCATGCATCGGAATTGGGTATTTTGGCACCTCTTTCCCAATCCTACAAACAACATAGTATTCTTTAGGAAGAAGAGTCATCCCCCTTTTGTCTACATTTTGCATTACATCCTCAAGCTCACCTAAAAGACACTTCTTTACCAATTTCCTACATAGGGCACACATAATCTCATTGTCTTCCCCTGCATCATGCAAGCTAGCAACAAACATTGTAGAGATGTTTGTGTTCATCTAGTAGCAATTTTATGACTTCAACAATTCATCACCAAGAATACTCTAAATAACATGCACCACCAATGCATGATCAAAGTAAAACACCTGCTTCATACCCTTTCCATAAATGTCACCCAAGAAAGACATTCGCCTCTTCCTACAATGCAGTCTCATAGGCATATCCATATCCATAGACTCAATTTCAAATTCTTCCTTATGAAATAATCTTTGCAACTTCACCCATTAATTCTTCACCCCACCTCATATAATCATGCAACATAAATAATATCATAGGTGCCACCTCATGCCAACTACAACCTTGCCCCTCAAAACCATAAATGAGGTCTTGAAATTATGGTATCATGTAGGTAAGCCAAAAGATTTATGTCTTCTCAACATGGTTATCATGTTCTTCACACAACACCTCACCCCCTTCACACCACCTTTTCCAACATATAATCTTTGTTAGATCCAACCTTTATTTCTACCTTACTCATTATTTATGTCACTTTGGGTCGAATTGGGATATGTACCCATCATAATCAACTAAGAATGAAATTAAAATCATCATCTCATATCACTAGTCCTTCTATGCCCATTAACCCCTCTACCGCTTCACCTCTTAACTGACCTCATCATCCAACTCAGTTTCTCCATTGGTGAATATATTTATTTCTTGATTTTCTTCCCTATGTACATGAGTTATTTTAAACTCATCAAATCTTCTCACAGGCTCTCTAATTGACCTCAACTGTCTTTCCAATTTCCAAATTGGGATAGAATTCCATCTAATTACATTGATTGTCAATAGAGAAACTCCTTATGGGTGGATTCTTGTCGTCCCAACTCAAGTCCGTACTTCAGGCCTGACAATTTGTTGCTCTAAATTCTGCTTCATTATTCGTTATGATCCTCAGATGGTCAAAATTTTCTCTAAGGACTCTACCATCATGATCTCTTGTAATACACCTTGCTCCACTTGGTCCCGGATTACCCCTTAAAGCTCCATCAAAATTCACCTTAATCCATCCTTTTTCTACTTTTCTTCATTCCATGATCTCCTATGGGTATCTAGGAAGATCAACCTTCCTACCTGCATTAATCAGGGAACTTTTATTCCCTATTTTAATTAAATAAACATTTTCTCTTTATTTGATTAATTTATCCTCACAAATCACCTTCTTCAATAATTAATTAAATAATCTTATTATTATTTAAATAATATTAGAATTATATTACTAATTGAGACTTTGACTAGATTCATTGAATGGAGACACTTGCCACATAAGTCAAACTAACTTGGCATCTCGTCCATCTATTTCATACTCCATCTTCAAATTTCAATTATTCACATAAAGGTAATGCCCTAATCAAATCCTAAACCTAGCCCTCGTTTCTATACTCATTGATCCAAGCCCCAATCTTCAATCAATCCTAGTCATTCATCAACCAATCCATTAGAATCTTTTATTTCTCTCTCAAAAAGGGTATAAATGAGAGGTTTCTCATCTCATTTGAACATCCCCTGTCATCACACCCTTGTGTTCAATATGTTATATTTGATCCATTTTGATCTTATCCTTATTCCATCAATTTAATTCATTATCTTTATTCTACCACCATATTGTAGGTTTCATAAATATATATTATAAATCAATTCTATCTTTAAAAAAAAAAGAAAAAAAAAAGTATTATATGTATATTACATTATCTTTTATATTATTTACCTTTAATTTTTTCCCTACAAATTATTTAACTTATAATTCTCACTACATAATGTAAATTAATTTAAACCCAAATGCATATATTTGACTAGATTAGCTCAAATGAATTTAGGGAAAGTTTAGTTTCCTTCACAAATATTTATGTTATTAAAATATGTTTTTTACACTATAGAACAATGCATTGTGGTCCCATAACCATGGTGAGGCTTTTTATACTTATGGCCCATCAAAAAACATTCCCAAGTGGAAACCTAGGACCCTAGAATCATGGTCATTTATGTCGTCTTTTTCGCGGGAGATTTTGAAATTCATACAACCCGGATTTTTATTCTTATTGTCACCCTTTTTCGTTTCAGGCCATTCTATCTAATCAAACACCAGTTTTTCCTGGTCAGTCCCAAGACTTCTATACATCATCTCGAGCATTTTTTTTCATTTCATTGGAATAGATTTTACTGAACAAACAAAGGAAGTCTTGGCAGTTGATTAGGAATGGTGGGCACTGCTCCAAGAACCAGAAAAAGGGTGGGTGCCAATCCCGTCCCACTCAAACGAGGAGAAAATGGCAGCGGCTTTACAAATTGGTAAGTCCCCTTCCCGCCAAACCCACAGTTTACCTTTCATCGATCCTTTTGGTAACACATATTGTATGTTCATGGAGGATTATCTGATAGGAGTTGTTGAATGTGTTATTCTTTGCGCAGTAAAAAATGTAGGAAGGCTGTCCCTGTTGGGGCTCTAGATGTGCATGATTGCAAGCTGGATGCTAAGATAAAGTTTGCTTTGGGTAAGCCTATATATTAATGCTGCCCATGTTTTTATTTTGGGAATCAAGAAAATAATTTAATGTTTTTTTTTTCTCTGAATTTGATTTGATGTGGGTGCCACTGACGGATCTGTAATTTGGCATGTTTTTGGGTATTAATGTTGCCTCTGCTTTGTATGCTGGCTACTTATACTTCTGTGACTGATTTTTTCGCTGCCTTTGCTTTGGATGTTGTCTTCTTATATTTCTGTTCCCTGATTTTTTTCGCATGCAGCCCTGATAATTGAACAGGGGGCAGGAGCAGTAAACTCCTGAAATGACTATCTAGATCTTAGAATGCATCAATATAAGTTGGATAGCCATTTCCATAAACTCCTGGATATTAATTACCGCTGGACCACTGCTTAAGTAAGTAGTAGTGTCCCTAAAATTAGACCACAATGCCTTGCACATCAGCTTTTGCACTTTTCAAATATCCTGGTAGGGAAGCGTGTCCTGGTAGATTAATGTCAAAGAAAACCACGGGTGATCAAATTCCAGGGTGTATTTAACATAAACAATTTCCCTGGGATTTTATGGGGCCCAGTTATTTGGTGCCCTGCATAACCATTCGCTTAAATTACAAGGGCACTAAGGATGAATATGGGTCATCATCATGACAGTCACATTTGCTATCCTATGAGACCTGTGCTAAATATACTACTAATGTGTCAAGTACTAAGGAAACTTCTGCAAACTGGGATTTATGTATTTTTGATGTAAATTTTCCTATGCTATCTACTCATTCGGAAAAGATATAAGGGGTTGGGCATTGAATTCTTTGACTTTAAGTAGATTTGTAGGTGTTTAATTCTTAACAATTCAAGACATGCAGCTTTCATAGCCATACTAATGTTCTGTTTTTCTGATCATGATTGCAGAATGCCATCATCACCCAAATAGTTCCACCGATAAGGACCTATCTCAATTGTAATTTTCTGTACCCCTTTTATGTTTTTTCTTATAGATGTGTTAATCTAGGTTTAGTTTCATTAGTATATTCAATACTCTCATTGTCATGCAGGGGAAGCAAAAAAAGAAAAAACAAGGAAGAGGCAGAAGATGCCAAGACTTCAAGGATGACCAAAAAGCCCAGGGGCCCACAAGCACCAAAAAAGCCTCAGACAGCATTTTCTGTTTTTATGTAGGTTCAAAATTTCTAATGCTTTCCAGAGTAAAATAAGGGTCTATAGTTTCTTACTTTGAATGTCTTTCATGGCAGGAGCGACTTCAGATCAAAATTTAAGGAGGGTAATGTCGATTTGAAAGAGGTATTCTAACCTTAACTCTGCTGTTTGATTTGATTTTTCAGTTTTCATCATATTCACTACTATACAAAAAGGGCAACACGTGTCTTTTTAAGTTTTTATGCTAAACAGTAATAGGAAATTACTATTAGGAAACTCTGTAAATTGCCTAGTTAGAAATAAAGCCATCTAAAATCCAAAGTCTGAAGGAATTCAGGCAGTGTTTTCACTATGGAATAATAAGTACTGACATACAAGAAGCATAATTCAAAATAACAGAATCTGCATAAATGACAAAGCAAATCTAGACAAGTACATGTTATTCAATCCTAGTAGTTCAATCTTTGGCATTTGTTCTCTTAGTCATTGTTTTCAAGGTTTGGATAAGTGGAAAAAAATTCTTTTTAGGCTCTGGGATTTTAAGCATAGTTGTCAAATCAGATTGTATTTGGTTCAAATCTGGTTTGCACCAGATTTTTTTGGTGCAGTTATATTTGTTCAATTTGGTCTGGGTTTTTCAATGATATTGTAATTTTGCCTTTCTTTTGAAGATTTTGGATTTCTGAATTTCTTTGAACTCAAACAATTACACTTTTTCAAATCTGGTAACCATGATTTTAAGATGTATGTTAGTAATATTGATAATAGGATAGGTTTTTTATTGTGAGTTTTAAAGTTTTTAGTATGTTAGTTTTCACCTCTTTTCAGGTTTAGGGATTTAGGTTAGATGATGGGTTGAAGATGGTTTAAATTAGTGCACTGGCAACAAGGTGACATTATTATCATGAGTTGTCATTTCTGTAGGTGGATATGTTTGTCCTTTTAAGCTCATTATTTCAGTACGTTGATAGGTTGGGGATGAATGAATTTGCCGCAAAGAAACTATGGGTTGGCTGATATGACCGTGTATCACTGGCACACATATATAGCAGATAAAAAATCAAGAGGCTACAAAATCAAACAAATTTAGAGATACAGAAGCATTCTCCTTGTCTATGCAAGGGATTTAAAACTACAAAGAAAGCATATAGAATCAAAAGAGATTAGAAGCTTTTGGATTAAATGTTTATTCAGGAGAAATTAATGTTTTGAATGCTAGAAAAACGCCAGTTTCATATTGTTTTCCCTGCACAAACTAAAGTATGTACTCTGTCATGCAGGTAAATAAACAGGGGACTGAGAAATGGAAGTCAATGACAGAAGAGGTAAGTCTTTATGTGTATCGAGTGACATCCCATGTGTATATCCTAAAACTAAATGGATAGTATATTATGTCGCAAGTATTTTGGCAGTTGTATGAGGTTTGAATCAGATCTTTGCCAATTGTATGGTTTTCTTAGACTATGGCCTCATCAGAGGACACTAACTAAAATTTGTAAGCTGTCAGTCGTATAAGGTTTGAATCAGATCTTTGTCAATTGTTTGGTTTTCATAGACTATGGCCCGATGGGGAACACTAAATAAAATATATTAAAGCTGATGCTGCTGATAAAAATTTGGAGCCTTTTTGAAGAAAGTGATCTATGGCTTTTTTTAATTCTTTTCAATTTTTTGTGGTGTGAAATTTGAGGTGAGGAATTGTAGGTGCCATGTATAAACATACTGTCCAGATCTTTCAAAATTTAAAGCCCCAATAAACTTTTAATGCCATAGGCCACAGACATAAACGTCCTTAAGCTGGCGAGGGTAATGGTAGACATCTATTGAGCACCTGCTGAAACTTTCAGGGTTTTATGAGGGGACTTTAGGGTGTACTTTATGGTCTATTTGTAAGGATTAGAAGGTTTTGTGAAGGAAAAATGTTGTTACGAGATTAATTGGAATCTTTTCTTTAAGGATAGTGACCTTTATTTTTTCAGACTTCAGATTTGAGGAGTAGAAAAGTTGTGGGGGCTAGAAATTGCCCCACCAGCTTAAGCTTTTATTCTGGCACTTGTCTATCATTCAAAGTTTTAAAACTTTTGCCAATAGAATTTAGGATTTGGGATTTAGTGTAATTTTTTGTTATTTTATATTTCTTCACTCTGTTGAATTGAATCTGCTAGATGGTAAAATTCATTAGCCCAGCAGCTTCTATAAATTTGGGAGTTTAATCTTTTAAGTTTAAATTACACTACAAAATTTATGAGACCACCCGCTCTTAAACAATCTTAAAATCTGAATGGCACCCACTGAATTTTTTTAGAAAACTCCTTCCATAAGACCTCAGCCTTAATGAACTAAAAATGTAAGACTCTTATTTTACGGGCAGATATTAATTTTGCCTGACTGTATTGTTTCAATTTTACGAACTGGCCTCAGAGGAAAAATAGGAGTTGGAGCCTCCTCCATGGAACCGGATCCTTAATAATTTGAGCCTGCTTTTTACTTTGCATGGTTGAAAATATTTAGCTCATATAGTCATTTTAGTGGGTTTTGTCTTGCTCGATTAAATGAGATTCTCTGATGTCCTGAACATCCTGGTTTTAGGAGAAACAGCCTCACAATGAGAGGGCTGATGAACTAAGAATGGAATATGAACGTGCCCTGGCTAAGTATCATGAAGAACTCCGCCAGGTTGGCTTGTTTTACTTTTCAATGGTGAAATAACAATTTTTTTTTACATATTTTTAAGATGAAGCAATGACCAATCATTTTCAATCTGTCTTTGTGATTCAGTTTAACGAAGAGGGTGATTCAGCGGAAGTTGGCATAATTGATAAGGTTGGTTAACATCCTAGTTTACCTTGTATATTTTTTGAAATTTTCATTATTTTCAGAAGCTCACAATGAACTGAATGAACTGCAGGCTTATTATGAATCACTATATAAGTTTCCTTACGATGGGCCAACGACTGATGAAGATAATTCTTCTTACGATGGGCCTATGACTGATGAGGATTAGGCATCGAAGGGTGACTTGGCACTATTATCTTGCAACATCTTTTTGCTGCGTATAATTTTTGTTCATTCATGCGGGGTTTATTTTTTTACAATCCGGTGTGGCTAAAAATGCTTCTTTTTGTACATGAATCGATTGATGCTTTATTAATGTACACGTGAAATGATCGAGAGTGTAAATAGATAAATACACCAGCAGAAGCTTGATTTCTGCCAGATATGTATGTATCAATTTTAGGGGTCCATGAGCTGGTGAAAGGCTTTCAATTTAGATAGCATTTTGGTAATTCCTAACAAGGAAATATTTGCAGTAACATTATAGAGGCATGCTCATGCACTTCGAACTTAATGAGAGTATGGCTAAATGATTACAAACTATGTATTTTTGGAGAATTTATATTACATGCGGTTGATATTGTGTCTTGAACTTCCATGTATTTATGATCCGCCACTGTGATAAGTAGAATAATAATTAGGTGTTGTTCACTAGGATTGCTTTTGTAAAATAATTATAATTAGATCTGAAAAGAAGTTTGAAACAATTCAATTGGATTCTTTCTAATCACGATAGGTTAAATGAATAGAACAATAGTACAACTAATTTACTTAAGAGTTGTGAATATGGGAAAATCAGAAACATGGAAACTAAGATGAGTGAAAGGACAATTGATTTTAATTAGGATTTGTGATATAATATGGGAAAAATTAGAAACATGGAAACTAAGATACGAGTGAAACTTCGTGTTAGGCAAGTATTATATATATATTTTGTATTGGAGAATCTTTGAGGCTTGTTTGATTATTAGTAAAGCTTTGTTAAACGATTCAATAATTTTGATACAATTGAAACATGAAAACAGGTACAATTGATAATGATGTAATTGTGATGATTTTAAATGTTTAAAACTTTGACACTTTGATCTAATAGATGTTAGAGTGCAAGAATTAAGGTTTTGGTTTTGTTTGATACAAGGATTAATTTGGTGACTAATACAATAGGTTTGGATGTTGAGTGATCTCTATGGTAGATAGATATTAGAGGGTTAGTGATAATAGATGAATGATTGATTCTTTATCTGATTGAAATGACTGGAGGGTGATTTCCTTTCATATATTTTCTAGGTGAATCTAGTTTAAGAGTTTTGTTTCAGGAGTTGGTAAGTGTTGGTTCATTAGAATTGAATTGATTTGAGCTTATTATTAAATTTAAATTTGAACAAAGCATGCAAAATTGTACTTGCAACATTAAATTGAATCTAGGTTGCATTTGTGATCTCTAATCTTAGAACAACAATTTGAGAGTTGAAATTATTCTCTCAAATATAAAGACATCTATCCTTACTCTATTTTACTATTTAGAATGAAAATGAGATGTGTCATCTATTTCAACATAATAGATTTGATGCAAGAGCATCTGAATGCATGGACAACCCTAAGCAACCCAAAAAAAAGTTTTTATTTTATTTTAATTTTTTTCTTTTGTTGTGTACTTGATGTTTTTTTTTTTTTAAGGCATGATTTATTGCTCTCTTCAAACTTTAGCACATCAATGTTTGATTTTACAATACAAGATGTTAAAAGATTCAAGGAAACACGTTGTAATTGTTCTGATTATTGGTTAAGCAAGTGTCAATGCCTACGAAAGTTAAGGCTCATTTAACGCCTCTTGTAACTCCATCTTAATTGTAGATACTTGTTTTCTTTGGTTGGAAAATAATTTTAGGTGCCAGGAAGTGCAGGTAGCGAGTTTGAACAGAGAATGACCAGTTTAGGAAAATAATTCAAAATTCTTGCATAGCATAGGAAAATGGAGGAGTAATGGGGTTCCCATACATAGAAAAAGTAGAGAAAAACATTAGTGATTGCTAGTCATTTTCGTAGGTTAGGAGATATTGTAAATCAATGGTATGGAGATGTTGGGCATGGTGTTGCAAAAATAATGTTGAACTCAGAACAGTTGGTTTGACAGTTTTGGCTGTGGAATAAATTTATCAAGTATGCTAGTAAGATCAGGGTTCCAATATTGGTCTATCTCTTAAACCCTAGGTTGGTCGTGTGGGCACCTGCATTCCTTTCAGGATTGTTCGATGGCTTGGTATTTTCCACTGCTAGCCGCTTAAGTCACAACTTAAGCCTTCGTTATCGTGGAGTTACTGGCCCCTCGTTTGTAGCAGTCATCGACCCGACTGGAAGAATAAAGATTTAATATTTCCTAAGTCAGAAGGTTAATGTTTTGATCAGACTTGAAATCACTTGATTATAACTTGATATTTGATTGCGAGCGTCCATTCTGTGTGCATAAGAGAGGTCACCTGTGACAGAGTAGATTACTCTGTGATTCAAGAAGTATGAATCATGATCTATCATATGATGGAGAGGTGATGTTTGTAGTGCAGAATAGGATGTGGACCGTAGAGTGTCAAAATGATAAAGCAGAACTACAAAGGTTCTGTCTAATATCATTCTAATCCTTTCTCAGACAGTGGATGTCTGTTATCTGTTGTAATCAGTTCCGAGGTTGGTGCCTCTCTTGTATGGAATTGTTGTGTAGATCAGCGGATTGCAGTCTCTTTTGGATAGGTGTCCATAAAAGTTGTATTGACAAGGGGATTGGTGTCTCCTAAAAGGTTGGTTCCTTCATAACTGATTGTAATGTTCATATTTCTTTTTGAGGTTTCATTTTGAACGGTAGATCAAGAAACTTTTTCATTGTGGTTTTTCTCTTTTAGGTTTTCCACATAAAATTTAGTGTTGCTTTCTTTGGGTGGTCGCATTTATTGTTATCACTACTGATGTTTAGGTTAATATTCCCAACAATTAAGTGTTATTTGGTTGAGAAGAAAAAAAATATTGAAATTTGATAATATACTGATTCACTCCTCTCCCCCAGTATATTGGTGTATTCCAATGATTAGTATCATAGTCTTGATTCCTTAGTTCGGCCTAACAACTGAAGGTAGATCTTGGACTAGAACACATGGTAATTCAAGAAAGTTCTTCCTCAAACAACACACCACTTTTGCTGGGACAAACTATGCATTATGGATTATAAAAATGGAAGCTTATCTATCCTTATTAGGGTTTGATGTTTGGAAATTTGTTGTGGATGGATGCACTGCTCTTGCTACACTTCCAACAAATTTGGCTGGCAAGAAGG
The DNA here is from genome assembly GCA_018584345.1 of Thuja plicata. NCBI lineage: Eukaryota > Viridiplantae > Streptophyta > Pinopsida > Cupressales > Cupressaceae > Thuja > Thuja plicata. The sequence continues at coordinate 2,104,424 of MU226281.1, read as the reverse complement.
CATATGAAAGCAATGCTAAGGCAAATAATGCCAGTCCATGTAGATTGTCAAAATCTAATTTTATGAAAGTAATGCATTGTAAATTTGCTAAGTATATCTAGAAAATCTTCATGTTATCTATGATGGAGAGGATAAAGTGAGATAGGCTAAGCTAAAGACCTACAAAGGCAAGTTTGAAAGCCTAAATGTGAAAGACAAAGAAAACATTGTGGACTATTTGCTCAAAGTAGATGAAGTGGTCAATGTTATCAGAGGATTGGGTGAAGAAGTGAAGGAACTTGAAGTTGTGAAGAAGGTTCCCTGATCCCTTCCCTCAAGGTATGATCCATTTTTTTTTTCTATTGAGAAGGCTAGAGACCTAGATAAGTTTATGAATTGTTTGGCTCTCTTAATGCATATGAAATGAGGATTGTGAACAATGAAGCATCAAAGAAAGGAGCAACTTTCACGACATCTAAAAATGAAGAATTTGATCCTGATGGTGAAGAAGCAAAATTTGTGATGAAGTTGAAGAAAGGCTCTAGAAAGTGTAAAGGTAAGTTACCTCTCAAATGCTTCAATTGTGGTAAAGTAGGTCACTATGCATCTAAATGCCCTTATCCATATTAAAGTAGTATCTGGTCTAAAAATCCCAAGGAACTCAAGCATAAAAGGGGAAACTTCCATTAAATTCTCTATTCCAAAGAGGACATTTTAAAGAAACTAATCGATGCACATTTGAAAATGAAAAAGAAAAAATCATATTTATGGCACTATTGTGGAGAGAAAAAAACAACTCTACAAAGGATAATAATGAAATACTCGATCCTGATGAAGAAGAGTGTGAAGTAAATCTAGAAGGTGAACTCATTCCCATCCTCAACACTATGAAATCAGTAAGGAAAGAAAATCTAAAGCAAAAGCAAAAGCTTAAAGAATCTAAAAATTTAATTATTAGCCTAAAATCCAAATAGAGGAAGTAACAAAAATATAAGACGTTTTGATAGAAAAATTATAGGTAAAAGAGAAGGATTGTGAGCATCTTGAATCAGAGATAGTGTCTTTGAGAAAGGTATTAGAGAAAGAAAATGCGCAATTAGAAAAAATCTTGAAAATACTAAAATCCTAGATGAAACATTAAGTAGTCAAAGGTAATTGTTCATCAATATTGGACAGGATTTGAGAAAGTTCAGAACTCAAATAATACAACTCTTGAGAAGGAGAACAAAGAGAGGTGAATCAAGTCCTCATGCATCCAAGAAGACCGTAAGCAAGAAGAAGGATTATTGGTACATGAGCACCTAAGGGTTTAGTGATAAGCCCTCAAATTTTGATTTGTAAGATCTTGTGAAGGTCATGTTAGGAATAAGGGTTACTTGGAGTCCATTAGGTTGGTTAAGATGAATTTTGAAGTACTTTGTTATTGTTTGTAACTTTGTCAAGAAATTGCTCAATGGGCACATAGGCCAAATGGGAGCACACCATGTAAATGAGTTCATAGGGATTAGGGTGTGGTTTTTTAGTGTTAAACATGTTTATGGAGGCTAAATACTTCATTTTGCACCCATAGATTGGGTAAATACATTGGTAGTAACAAAATTGTAAAAGTTGCTTAACAACATTTGGACAGTGAGTACATTTTTGTGCCAAGGTAGTTAAGGACACACACTATGGTTTGTAAACCCTTGAGGAGGCATATATAAGACCTCTCAAGGCACTGTACGAAGGTTGGAAGTTTTTTTGATTGTCGCGCTCTAATAAGAAGGTGACAGTTTTATGAGGATCGTGGACAGTCTGGTCGAAGTTTAAACATATCATGTGTCATGGATTGAAGTTGAGTTATTTTCATTGTAATTAATTAACACAGGGTGTTTTATTTCTCCGTGTGTTTAGTAATTCCATTTTTGTACAGTTTAGTTGCTTGAATAAAAATCAAGAATCAAAACTATGTTCTCTGGCAGTTTTGGAGTCTTGGTGAAAGAATGCATCCATCTTGAAAATCCACTGTGGAATCTTCACGGCCATTAGAGGCATTTAAGTGGAGGCTATGTACAATATTTTCATTTTGGTGGCATGTCAGAAAACTCAAAATAAAGATTTTGAGAGCATGCCCTAGGCGAGCACAGTGAAAACCCAACTATGGATTTTTATGTCGCAGAGTTTTTTTCTTGCAGGAACGGATTGGGAAATACAATCCAAGGCCATATAAGGTTGTATGGAGATCAAGACCAAGCTTAGGTACGAGGAGGAGACCCTCTGAATCCATCTGATGGTGTTTTGAGACCAAAGACCGTTAAAGGAAGTAATTAGGCATGTGTAGGTTGTTTAGGGTTTGGGGATTGTATGGAGGATTGAAGAGCCAAGACCTATAAAATATTTTAGGGTTTCCAAAATGGTCCTCCAAATGGTGAGGTTTTTAGTGGGCTATTTTCAAGATTATGGAGTTAGAGCCCAAAAACCTCAAACTTAGGGCTAATTGAGACCTGCAAGCCTAGTAGGCCTAAAATTGTCAACTATGAAAGCGATGAAGAGTTGCCTTGTTGAGAAAGTATATTGGATTGGGGATTAGGAAATTTGAGAAGTTTGGAGACCTTTTTCACTCCTGCAAGAGGGGATTGGAAGATTGGAAAGAATAGGACAAGCCTAAGATGAGTTGAGAAGCAACTTGGGAGGAGAGCTTGAAGACTAGTGAAGTATCATCTTTAATGATTGGGAGTCTTAGCTTGGGAACCTAATGGTGAGAGGTTTAAGAAAGATAAGTTGGTGAGTAGAATCTAGAGTCTCCCTATCAAAGTGGTATCAGAGCCTAAAATATTTGGGAAAGAAACCAGTTGTATGTTAGATAGTGAATCAGTTGGTGAATCTGAAATGGTGACGAATGTAAAGTTGGCCAAGAAGGTTGATAACCAAGAAGAAGAGAATAGGTTACTTAGAGAAAGATTGGAGTAGTTGGAAAAATAGATGAGGGAAGTCAAAGTAAAGACTGAGGAAGTAAGTGTGAAGATACTTGACCAACAAGAAGAAGACAAAGCTATAGAAGAGGAAGATGTAGTCCCTGAACCAGACCTTGTTCTATAAGAAGAAACCCTTCTTCGAGCTTTCAAAGCCATGTGAGGAAAGACATTGGAAGGGGTGCCACTCTTTAGTGGAAAGATGTGTTACTCCAATTGCACATTGAAGTTGTCATTAGTTATCAAGTAGACATAATGGACAGTCAGTGATAGAGTCAACACAAGATAGTCGGTATATATCACCGAAGTGCAGAGTTAACCGAGAGCATTGATCACGCCCAGAGTTAACTGAGTGCAGTGATAACTGAGTAAATAGACTATACCGAGCATAGACAACACCGAGCTACACAAGCATAACTGAACACCAGTATAATCGAGATACAAAATATACACCAAGCACCAAGGAACAACATTAATCGAGTGGAACAGAGTCCACATAAAATTTTGTTGTGGCACATTATTCTATGTAACAACTTTTGAGCCGACCTAGATAACAGTTTACAGGATCAAGGAGGACATTAATTACAGATCTACAACATCAATTGTTTATGTCTCCTATGTGTGGATGATCAAGGTAAATTATGTACACCGTTGATCTTAGGATAAGGATGTAATTGTTGAACCCTAATTAGGTCACATCATTTGATATATAAATATATAGATGTCAAATTTTGTTAAGTATGTTGATCAAGAAATGATCAAGTAGCTGCCATACTACAGACATCAGAGATCAGACAAGGGATTCAAGGACATAGACCACATTGCAGAAATTAGTTTACAGAACTAAGGAAAGGCTACCAAGCAGAAGGTATTATCATTCACATTGAGGTGATATGTTTTGTATGAACTTAATGGATCTGTATCAATAATTTTGAGATTGTACATGTTTCATATCAATTTTTTGTTCCTCTCTAACAATTGTAATAGACCCTAAATCTCTTAATAGAGTAGACTTAACCGTCTTATTATAAATCTCTTAACCGAGTGCACACATAGATTGTGTTGCTAAATCCTCACACAAGGTAGATCTAGTCGATCTTTTTGTTACTCCTAACAGGGCAAGATCATCAGAAGTGATCATTTTGTAAAAGCCTTAACATGATATCTTTATTATTGCAGTAGTGAAGTTTTGTGGGTCTCATCCCCACCACAATTTTTACCTTCTAACAGGGGTTTTCTGCGATACCAAAATACTAGTGTCACGAGTAATTAATTTCATGTATGTGTAATGTTTATTTTACATGCATTTACATTACAACATTAATACTACATGTTTGGAATGATTAATCTACTCAGTCGGTTACTACAAATAGTGAATGCCAAGAATTGACTAAAAGTTTTTAAGGGTACTGATTCACCCCTCCCCTCTCAGTACACACCCTTTCCATTATCTTAACATTGGGCCAAAAATTGGTATTAGAGCTTGTTCTATTATTTTGAAGATTTAGAAGCTGAGGAGAAAAGATCTTACAATGGAGAGGTATACACTTGACAAAACTATTGAGAATCAGAAGTAACAACTATAGATCTATGTCAAATAGTTCAAGGAATCCAAAGAGAAACTCAGGGAGATGTTGATTAAGAGGAAGGACATGGAACTTCGCTGTCATGAAATTTATTACCATGAAGAAGAGATTCATGACCCATTTGATACATCTGGATCTGAATCTAGTAGCATATCTGATGCATTTGAAGGAATCATATCAAAGCTATCTAAGTGCAATCAACAACTTACTGAACAAGTGAAAGCACTACACATTAGACAAGATACACAAATGGTCAGAATGATTGAAGTCTTGAATGATTCAAATAAAGCTGAACAAGATAGAAACATGGCTGTTGATGACAGAAGACAGATGAATGAAAAGTTACAAGAGAAATAAACTGAGATATCTAGACTTACTGAACATTACTTTGAGATCACCAATCAAGTGGTTTCTATGAATCATGAGGCAAACCGAGTGAACACTAAACTTACAAAAAGAATAGATGACATTGGTGTATTGAAAGAAGAAAATGAGAAACTGAGAAATGAAGTGAATATTTTACAACAACATAATGAAGTGATTAAGAGATCTGAAGAAAGCACTAAGAGAATGGATGCATTTCTGAACCATCAAAGAAGACTAAACAAAAATACCAGATTAGGGTTTACCGAGCAAGGAGAATCATCAAATCAAGCTGAACAAAGGAATATCTACTCAAATCCTAAGACAAAGAAGCCCTCTTGTCATCACTGTGGAAAATCAGGCCACACATCAAATGTTTGCAGGAGCAAAGTAAAAGGTATTCCTAGAAACCCTCCTAAATTTAATGGTATTTTCTATAACTGTAATAAGCATGGACATCAGGCACATGAGTGTAGATACAAGTTAAAAAAAACCACAGAAGAAACCATACATGGATAAATATTGTCAAAATTGCAACATGAATGGTCACACAACTCAAGCATGTAGAAAGAACATAAAGCAAATCTGGAAGCCTAAAGGACAAGAAATAATATATCAATCGAGAAGACAAGGCAATGCTTATGCATGTGATTACAACACTTGGAGCAATTTTGAATTATGTGGTAAATATGGACACATAGCAGCAAACTGTATGAGACTATGGCGAATCAAATCTAGGATTTGGTCAAGCTCTGGAATGGCATGTTCTCACTGTCAGAAAGTTGGTCACTTAAGCAGAGATTGTGTAGACCGAATAAACACTTATGGGAATGGAAATACACTTGATGAAATTGTGAGAATCAGAAATCAAATGTGGAGAAGAGCAGAAAATGATAATGTAGGTCCAAGCACAATAGTCTGTGACACATCATCCAATGGGTTAGGTGGCTCCACCGTCTCCAACTGAGCAATACAAGCAAGTATGGAACTATGTTTTGCAATGCTATATCTTACACCGGTTCCTATATTTATTGCACACATGCCAAATTAGCATGAATTAAGATGCACTATGGCATTACATATTTGATTACTATAATCTAGTCTAGTCGGTTAATATGTACCAAGTTAAAACTGTCAGTCGATGAAAATGTGAAGAGATCACTGAGTTGCTATGGTAACCGGGTATATGGTATACTCACCAAGCTGAATCGTTGATAGTGTTAACTGAGCATGTCATTTGTTCATTGAGTGGTTGGTGAAGCACATTTATTGCACCACCCTAACTCATTTGCTATAAATTCAGTCGATGTGAGCTCACTTGTTCACAAAGCGATCACAGATCCGAACAAAGAACATAGAGCTAAGTTGCAGAAGAAGATTTTTGTGCATTCTACAGAGATCTAAGAATATTTTTGAGCATTCAGAGGTTAGTTATTGCACATTCTTCCCTCACCGAGTTATTCAAGCACATTTTATGGGAACCCTAAAAACACAAAATCATGGCATCTTCATCATGAACAACGAAAGATAAAATGGATAAGGAAAAGAAGGTTGTTTTGGTGACGAAATCCATCTGCATGGAACCAAACTACAAGATCCATCCACAAGTTGTAGCACAACCAGATAATCAAGGTGCATTCTCGTCTATCCCGCCTAGGGTTTTTCTAGTACAAGATGTGCATACATATATACATTGTGAGATTGGTGAAATCAGAGATTTTGAGCTTATGTCAACCTACCAATCATTATGCATAGATGGAAAACTGAAGGAAGATCACAAACACTTAGAGGTTAAAGGGTTAACTTGCGCCCTAAATTTCCCAAAGGTCTTTCAGAATGAATGGATCTGCACTGAACTTAGCAGGGTACACAAAGGGAAGCTATGGATGGATGAGCCTAAAAAGATAACCAGGAATGTCATTCATGTAGTAGCAAGATATCCCATATGCGACAAAGCCAAAGCCCTAAGACACCTACCGAGAACCGAGTTGGAAAAGCTAACATTAGCCGAGTGGGACGGTAGAGGCTTGAAGGTCAACTACATCAATGATCCTGAACTAAGATTTGATGCTTATGCCATTGGGTATAAGATATTCCAGTCCAACAGACCAAACAATGTACCATGTGGAGCTGTTGATATAGCTTACAAGATAGTTAAGAAAGGACTACAACTTGATCTTTCAGAGCTGTTGCAGAGGAAATTAGAAGAGAATATGAGAACCATCAGGAAAAAAAGACAAATACATGTAAGTTCAGTTTATTACTACTTTGCATATTCTTCTACATGCAAAATTTCTTTCCATCAATCAGTAAAGTTAAGTAGAAGACAGACAGACTGGTTACAGTACAAATTGATGAGATGATTACAAGTTTAGGTCAAAACTTTGAACTTGTAATGAATGAATACTTCACAAAATTCAAAGCTAGAATGGAGAAGAGATCCCAGATTTCACTACAACTAGCTGATAAATACCAAGACAATATCTGTTTTGTAGTAGATACAAACACAACATTAATCAAAGTAGCAGATCCAAGGACAACATGGCTACCTCCGATGGAGTATGAATTGAATATTGATGTTGCTACAAAGGCTATTGAAAAATTGTTAAATAAGCCTGTTGACAAAGCGGCCATGAGATTTGGCACTTATGATGAGGCAAAAACCCGAATACAAATTGAGTTGCAAGTACAATAGTTGGGTAAGAAAAAGACCAAAATTGTCAAAACTTTGAAAAGGAAACTTGCAATAACAAATGAAGAATTGGATAAGTTTGAAGAAGAAACCAAGCAGCAGACCTCATTCGGTCAAGAAGCAGAATCAGATCATGACACCAATGCCACTGAGTCTGATGACACACTAGTTGAGGCATCCAAGGCCAAAAAGGGAAAAATCACAAAGACTTTATCTCCACCACAAACAAGATCACAATCAGTGACTAGTGACTCACCACCTTTGAAGCAGAAGGGTACTACTAATACACCAAGACAAAAGAGGAGATATGTGTGAAAAAAAGATGACAAGGATGATTATGATGAGAATCCAGAACAATTCAAGGTTGTTCAGAACACACCATCACAGAGTATTGATGAGATTACCAAAGGAAATCAAGACAACCAGATAGTTGACACATCCGAAGATACAAGCATATTCTGATTTGTCTACCAAGAACAAGGATAAAATCAAAGAAACAATCATAGGTATGATGATTAACCTTAAACAAGCCCCACTTGAATTTTCTACTTCTATACCATCAGAACTATATGATAGAATATCATCAAGATGGTCTTATGCACTCCAAACCGAGAAACAGACGAGAGAGGAAACTCTCACACTTATAAAAGCTGAGTGCACAGTTGAGGAAATTCAAGATATCATGAGACAATTTGCCAAGAAATTTTTGAAGAAACAAAGAACACTGAATATCCTACAAGGTAATATGAAGGAAGTGGATATTGAGAGCACCAAAATTTGGAATGAATTGCTGAATCCACCTAAGGTTATCCAGGACACCGAGGAAGTAACATATGTTGCATCTACTGGACCGAGTTCAAAACCCATGACAGTTGATGATGCAGCAAGGTGTTCCCAAAATAGTGGGTTACACTTTTTTGCCTAAACGGATATTGAAGTCTACATTTTGAAAAAAACTTTCAGATTCAGATGCATATTATAGTTAAACAGTTTGAAATCGAAAGATGAAGTAAATTAGATTCTTTTAGGATTTTCTATCTAGATTATATATATATATATATATATATATATATATATATATATATATATATATTTGAATTGATTTGAATGGTTTTTTTTCTCCCACGAAAATTGTTATGTTGTTGAAAACGTCATTTTCAAAAAGTTACATTGACTTCATAGAGCATAATTTTTTTCTAAAATAGATATCAATGCACTTCTTTCAAATTTGGTTTTTTAACATCTATACAGAGGGCATGCGATTGGTTTGACGAAATTATCATGATTATTGCATATTTTATGAACGTTTGAAGTAGAGTAAACCGTAATTTTGACACACACACACACACACACACACACATATTAAAATATCGTCATTTTCAAAAAGTTACATTGACTTCATAGAGCATAATTTTTTTTCTAAAATAGATATCAATGCGCTTCTTTCAAATTTGGGTTTTTAACATCTATACAGAGGGAATGCAATTGGTTTGACGAAATTATCATGATTATTGCATATTTTATGAACGTTTGAAGTAGAGTAAACCATAATTTTGACATACCTTGACTATATAGCTTATAACTTGTTGTATATTTATCAAAATTCATTTTTTTTTATAGAAAGTATACTCGAAGACGTAGGGCACTGTTATTTTTCAGTTATTTTTCTCTTTTCTACTATTTTTTATTGAACGTCAAACTTGGAGGTTTATATTCGATAAAAAACCTACATTCGATGCATGTCAAAAAACATAGACCTAATTAATTAAAAAATTATCAAATCTATATTCGTTAGAAATCCCATTCAGAGTACTTGTGTGATGCAAAATGATTTCTCCTTATTCTTCCATTTGATCCTTGCGCTTGAGCCCCGAAGCCATGAAAACTTCAGATTTGTGTCAACCTCTCCAAATGACCTCTAATTAGAGACTTTCGATAGAAAGTAGTTTCGATCAAAACTAATTAGTTTTGATCGAAAGTAATTGATTGAAACTTCCCTTAATCAAGGAATTTCAATAGAAAGTACTTTCTATCGAAAGTCCCTACTTTCTATCGAAAGTAATTTCTAAATCCATCTGCTTTGCAAATTTTAGGAGGAATTACTTCCTCTGAAAAAGTGTAACCCACTATTGTGGGTTCACCCAGCAGTTGATAATGTATTAGATGGTATTCCTGAACTCTTGACTAATTTAGGTCACTCGGATACAACAATAACTGATGTAACTGAAGGAGATCCGGATGTTAAGGCCAAGGAAGATGAATCTATCAGAGCAACTGAGAGTATTGATGAGAAAGATACATCACAGGTCGCTTGAGCTACTACACCAGGCCAGTTACCTATGCTGATCAAAGCAATAGAGACGGATACCAAAGCATAGAAAAATCCACCTGAGCAGGCAACATATACAAATGAAGATAAGGGTGAAGATCACGGTAAGGACACCGAGCATAGTGGTGAGACTACGCAAGATGATACACCTAAAGATACCACTGATGCTGCAAAAGAAAAAGATGAAGGTACCAAATAGACTCCTGAAAAGATAGTAGATACATCTACTACCGACACAAGGTCAGTTACCGAGGTACCTATACAAGTTGTCACACCGAGTACCGAGATATCAAAGTTAGAAACTGAGAAAAAGGCTCAATTAACATTAGCACTATCACCTACATCAAGCAGTCAAGGTAAGAAGAAGAAGAAACAGAAAATAACCAAGGATCCAGTTACCTTAGATGAAATCATAGAGATTCCTGAATGGAATCCTAAGACACTTGATCCGTAAATCGTGAAGAAATATGGTGAGCTTTGCACTAGAAAGGCAACACAAGATAAGCTAAGATAAGAAGCAAAGTGTGGACAAGTACTAGAGAAGGCAAAGGAGATCTTAATGCAAGTTGTACTAGATATAAATATTGATGAACACACCCCCATACTGGAACAAATTGAAACGCTCACCGAGGCAATTGATAAGATTTACATTGATGCCGAACAAAGACTTGAAGAGCACACAGAGAAGAAGATTCAATATAAAGTTACTGAGAAGATCAGCCAGGCAGTGGAAGTACATAAGGTAACTCTGTCAAAATTTGTAAATAGTTTAGAAACTTTTATATCTGAAGCCATTACTATTCTCCAGCAGTTATGCACACTAGATCACTTCACTACCGAGATTAGAGAAAAGTTAAAGAAAATAGATCAAGATTTAAAGGATAGTGTACAAAGTCTATCAACCGAGAAACATGCATTACAGTTGCATTATAAGAAGACACTTCAAAACCAGCGGTTGAGATAGGACTTGAAGAAAGAAGAGGAAATAATCAGAGATCAAGTAACCGAGCTCCAGGTGTCGTTGCTACCACATTTAGAAATGATGCAAAAACATGTGAATTTGGCAAAGAATCTCATTGCCACCCCAGATTTATCAGTGACAGAAAGCATATATGATATGCATGCCCAACTACAATTAGAGATACTCACCCTAGATCACTTAAAGGAGGAATGGGAGAATTTATTGGAAACTCCCAAGAATGATTTTTGACAAACTGTAAGTTACACACCGTTTGTCATTATTTCAAAAAAGGGGGAAATATATGTATATATGTATATTAAAGGGGGATACTACATTTAGGATGTTCATATACATATACTGAGTATATACATAGGGGGAGCATGTACAAAGGGGGAGTCATCATGTATAGTATATTATGTACAATACTAGGTTTTTGATACTAATGCCAAAGGGGGAGAATGTTACTCCAATTGCACATTGAAGTTGTCATTAGTTATCAAGAAAACATAATGGACAGTCGATGACAGAGTCAACACAAGATAGTCAGTATATATCACCAAAGTGTAGAGTTAACCGAGAGCAAAGATCACGCCCAGAGTTAACCGAGTGCAGTGATAACCAAGTAAACAAACTATACCAAGCCAGACAACACCGAGATGCACAAGCATAACCAAACACTAGTATAACTGAGATACACAGTATACACCGAGCACCGAGGAACAACATTCATTGAGTGGAACATAGTCCACATAAAAGTTTGTTATGACACATTATTCTATGTAACAAATTTTGAGCCAACCTAGAAAATGGTTTACATGATCGAGGAGGAAATTAATTATGGATTTACAACATTAAATGTTTATGTCTCCTATGTGTAGATGATCAAGGTAAATTATGTACATCGTTGATCTTAGGATAAGGGTGTAATTTTTGAACCCTAATTAGGTCACATTATTTAATATATAAATGTATAGATGTCAAATTTTGTTAAGTATGTTGATCAATAAATGATCAAGTAGCTGCCATACCACAAACACCAGAGATCAGACAAGGGATTCAAGGACAGAGACCACATTGCAGAAATCAGTTTATAGAACTAAGCCAAGGCTACTGAGCAGAACAGAGTAGAAGGTATTATCATTAACATTGAGGTGATATGTTTTGTATGAACTTAATGGATATGTATCAACAATTTTGAGATTGTATATATTTTAGATCAATTTTTTGTTACTCTCTAACAATTTTAATAGACCCTAAATCTCTTAACAACGTAGACTTAAGTGTCTTATTGTAAATCTCTTAATCAAGTGTACACATAGATTGTGGTGCTAAATAATCACACGAGGTAGATCTAGTCGATCTTTTTGTTACTCCTAATAGGGTAAGATCATCAGAAGTGATCATTTTTTAAATCTTTGACATGCTATCTTTATTACTACAGTAATGAAGTTTTGTGGGTCTCATCCCCACCACAATTTTTACCTTCTAACAGGGGTTTTCTGCGATACCAAAATACTAGTGTCATGAGTACTTAATTTCATGTATGTGTAATATTTATTTTACCTAAGGCATCTTATAGAGCTCCTAATATGGAGAATTATCCTAAGGCATCTTCTATTCCACATGTGGACTCTGAGTTACACCACTGGTCAACACCACCCACACCTCAAGCAGAGAAATTTCTGGGGTCTAGAATTGCCAAACAAACCAGACATAAGATTTATATAGAGAATTTGATCAAATGAAGTGGATACTCTGAATCTTAAGCCACTTGGGCCCCTGAAGAAAATTTCAAGAAGCTGGGCATCGACCCCATACTCTTGTCACCTCGTGTGACTTGAGCTCTTGTTTGTTGGGGAGAATGGTGGAAGAGCACGAGGGGTTTAGTGATAAACCCTCAAAGTTTAGTTTTTAAGACCTTGTGAAGGTCATGTTAGGGATAAGGGTTACTATAAGTCCATTAGGTTGGTTAGGATGGAGTTTGAAGTACTTTGTTAATGTTTGTAACTTTGTCAAGAAATTGTTCAATGAGTACATAGGCCAAATGGGAGAACACCATACAAATGAGTTTATAGGGGTTAGGGTGTGGATTTTTAGTGTTAAAAATGTTTATGGAGGCTAAATACTTCATTTCGCACCCATAGATTGGGTAAATACATTGGTAGTAACAAAATTGTAAAAGTTGCAAAAAGTTGCTAGAGCAACTTTTACAACTTTTCAAAGTTGCTTGACAACATTTGGACAATGAGTAAGTTTTTTTGTACCAAGATAGTTAAGGGAAAACACTTTGGTTTTTAAACCCTTGACGAGGCATATATAAGACCTCTCAAGGCACTGTACAGAGGTTGGAATTTTTTTTTGATTGTTGTGCTCTAATAAGAAGTTGACAGTTTGATGAGGATTGTGTATAGTTTGGTTGAAGTTTAAACATCTCGTGTGTCATGGATTGAATTTGAGTTCATTTAATTTTAATTAGTTAACATAGGGTTTTTTTCTTTCCTTGCATGTTCAGTAATTCCATTTTTGTACAGTTTAGTTGCTTGAATAAAAATCAAGAATCAAAACTGTGTTCTCTCCAGTAGTTTTGGGGTCTTGGTGAAAGAATGCCTCCATCTTGAAACTCCACCATGTAATACTCACGGCCATTGGAAGTATTTAAGTGGATTCTATGTACAATATTTTATTTTTGGTGGAATGTCAGAATACTCAAAACAAAGATTTTGAGAGCATGCCCTAGGCGAGCACAGTGAAAGTTCAACTAGGGATTTTTATGTTGCAGAGTTTGTTTCTTGCAAGAATGGATTTGGAAATGCAATCCAAGGCCATAAAAGGTTGCATAGAGATAAAGAAAAGTCTTAGGTATGAGGAGGAGACCCTTTGAATCCATCTGATAGTGTTTTGAGGCCAAAGGACCAATTAAAGGAAGTAATTAGGCTTGTGTAGGTTGTTTAGGGTTTGAGCATTCTATGAAGGATTGAAGAGCCAACACCTAAAAAATATTTTAGGGTTCTCAAAAGGGTGCACTATATGGTGAGGTGTTTAGTGGGATATTTTCAAGATTATGGAGTTATATCCCAAAAACCTCAAAATTAGGACTAATTGAGACTTGCAAGCTTAGTAAGCCTAAAATTGTCAAACTATGAAAGCGATGAAGAGTTGCCTTGTTGAGAAAGTAGTTTGGATTGGGGATTAGGAAATTTGAGAAGTTTGGAGACCTTTTTCACTCCTGCAAGAAGGGCTTGGAAGATAGGAAAGAATAGGACAATCCTAGGATGAGTTGAGAAGCAACTTGGGTGGAGAACTCGAAGACTAGTGGAGTATCATCTTTAATGATTGGAAGTCCTAGATTGGGAACCTAATGGTGAGAGGTTTAAGAAAGACAAGGTTGTGAGTAGAATCTAGAGTCTCCCTATCAATTATGGATTTATGAAAGTCAACAATCCAAAGAAGAGACTCATAGGACCTATTCCTCCGAAGCAACCACATCCAACTAGATTCAATTGCTCATTCTTTGGTTATTGTTTTTCTTGTTATAAATTGTTTGTAAGGTCAACATGAGGAGAAGTAATTTCCTAGGCAAAATTTGCTTGCACCTTTGGTTGATTTCAATGTGATATATTACAAATGCAACAATTTTGGGCACATAGCAAGATTCTATCAAAGTAGCCTTATGAAGCCTTCAAAAGAAGGAAGTGGAAAATATGTTCTTCCAAAAGAAAATAAGAAATTAGAAATTGCTGCAAAAAGATGTGAAATTACTTGAGAAGGAATTGAAAGTGAAGAAAGGTGAACAAAAAATAGATAACCCTTTTCTTATGCAAGATACATTTCATTCTCAACAATTTCTCTTTTAAGCTTTTTGGTAATGAATATATCATTTTCTTTGAACACTTGACTAGATCTTATGCTTGGGACTACAATACCAATGATACATGCATTGGTGATTTATTTTGATGGGTTAAATTCTCAATTTTTCTTTTTAATTTTCCATCACAACTCATTATATCCTGGAGATGGAACACTATGAATATTTTGTTCTTTATTGTGTACAAATTAGGTATGTCAAGAAAATAGAATAAGTGTACATATAAACTATCTTGCTTCAAACCTTTTATACTTTTAGTATTTAGTTATTATGATTTCTGAAAAATCCTGT
>MU226281.1:2056769-2089348 GCA_018584345.1 Thuja plicata | reverse complement strand
AGAGAGAGACTCCTCTTCTTTACAACCTCTCATGTGGTAACTATCAACTCTTTTGTAAATTAGCTTTGTTCGATCAAAATTAATTGCTAATAACATCACACGCTCATTGATCTTGTTCTAATTTTGGTGTAGTCATTAGGCTCCACTGAGCTTTAAAAAAATGCACTCCTAGGGATTGCAATTTTTTAGAGATTGGAAATGGCTAGATCATCATCAATTTCAATTTCTCCCCTTAAAAGAAATTTATAGGCAAATGTTACATCGTTGGTTTCCTATACCTCGTCTGAATCTTAAATGAAAGTGCAAATTTAGTAGCATGTTTTGGTAAAAAATGAGTGCACAAATTCGAAAATAAAAAATTGACTTTTACACTCAAGTGTTGGCTTGGAAAATTTTATATTGCAAGTTACCTATAGGGGATATATGAAATGTATTTTGGTTCAGCCAATGACTTGTCCATCTTGTCCTTGTGTTGAAAGCATGTAACATATTTCTGGGATTAAACTCATGCTAAAAAGAAATGAACTGCTGTTCTTACAGTTTTTTTAGCCATTTTTTATCACGACTTAAAATGGAAAGAGGCTACATTGGGTTATTGTATGCATAATAATGCACGGTGGCGAATTCTATTAGGCAAGTCATTTTAAAGCACATTTGGAAAATAAGATGCAATACTATGTTTCCTAGCGACTATTATTCTATGGCTTGATTGTGACATATTTCTTTAGGTGGCTTCTCCCTTTCTTGCAGTCCCAAGTTTTGTGCAAAAGGAATGTGGATGCCATGACCGAGTTTCAACAAATCAAAGAGTAGATTACCCACATTCAGACTTTGTACACTCTTTATCAGAATCAAGAAATTTGACAAAGTATGAAATGATTTATACCTTTATTCAGTCATTCTTTGAACACTTTATACATTAAATAGTCTTAAATTTCTTTCAACTAGCTCTTGATAGCTTAATTCTTATAGTCACATTATTTCAATAAAAAAAATTAACATCACAATCCAAAACAAGATAAAAGATCTTTAAAACTACCTCCAAGATCCAAAACAAGATAAAAGATCTTTAAAACTACCTCCAATAAACTTCCCCACTAAAAAATGTTAGTTGAGAATGTCCACATCTTCTACCCAAAAATAAATCCACAATGACTTCTTATTTTTAATTGAGTGGTATCATTGCCAAAGTTAGTGAGTTGCTAATTTATTCCCACCTTTTGGTGCCCAATAAACTTTAAAGTCAATCCGCTCCACTTATTTCTTATCAAACAATGGCACCAATTATAACTTACGTTTAATGTCGTCCATATAACTTAGTTCTGACCAATCCTAGTGTATTATAAATATCGTTGTCGCCCAATAAACTTAGTTGAGACCAATCCTAGTGTGTTATATATAAAAATATCGGACCCAATACGTAACTTTTAAGTTTGAATTAAGCATCATATATATAATGAAAAATCTTAAGGACGTTGATGTTTCGAAGGGTACTCTATAAAATATTTGATACGCAAGTACATCTTTCATTTCAATCAATCTCAAAGATAAATAATACTTTATACCATTCAAAATCCGTTGAAAAACAGAAGTAAATGTTTTTTTATGCTATTGGTCGAAACTAAAACTTGGATCCACACAAAGAATAAGAGAGTCCTCGTTGCCACATAAACCAATTAAGAATAGAGCACGACTTAAGCAACAAGTGGAACTTATCTAACAAGGGCTAGTGGGGTGGTTTTTTCACACCTTTCTATGATTTAATAATATAAAACAATTTAGTGGGTGAATGTAAGTTAATAATAGGATAATGGAAAACAAAAGTTTTTTAGTTTCTATATTTCAAAATTTAAATTTTATTTAAAAACTTTTATTTTCAACTTTTCATCATTTCTTAACAATCATTATCTTTTAATAGTTCAATTCATAGTAATTTTTTTTTATAACTTTTTTATTTATTAATTACACCGATATTGTGTGGGAGCTTTGCTCCTTAGCATTCTTTCTAGACAGTTTATCTTTTCTGATTATGAAATATTTTCCACCAATGAAAATTAACTATATATATATATATATATATATTTGTGGGTAAGTTTCTAATTTGAATTAAAAAGTCATCTTCTTCTAATATGAATAAGATTTTTTTTCCCTACCTTTACCATTGATCATTTTTATCCTGTGAGTAAGTGCATTTATTTTTCTATGCATGTCTACCAATTTTGTCCATGCATTTGTACTTTTGGGGAATTGATGGTAATCATGTTGTGTATTTTAATATTCAGGAGAGGTAGCATTGATCATCGTCGATAAGAGAGGGAGATTGCATGAAGACTTGGATTGCATGGTTATGAATTGACAAACATTGTGAAGAAGACACATAATAGACTTATAGCTATGAAGTATGAGCTTTCCCAGATTTTTGTAGGCACAAGGTTTTAAATGAAAATCTTTGTAAGATTTCAAACATTTCTTGAAAATATAGGTTCATTTCTTTCATGTCTCTTTTTGTATACATTTCTGTTTTCCCTTTTGTTTCCTATTATTGTGGTGTACATGTTATTGCACAGGGTGCCGTTCTTGGTGAATCTATGTCTTGGCATCAATGTTCTATATGCCTAAGAAATGATATTCTTTAGCCACAGATATTTAGTTGCTAAACATTATGTGTAGCGCACGGGGTTAATAAAAGAAAAACTATGCATTTCATGTTTAATAATCAATGACCAGTTCATGGTAACTTTGCATGGAAAACACAGGCTGTGTTTTAGATGTTAGAGATCATAACCAGTAGTTGTATTTTTCAAAAAATTACTTATGTTTTGTTTGTTCTGTAAATGTTTGTGTATTTTCAAAATCTCTATGCCGGTCAAGTTTTCAAGAATTTAGATTGAAAAAAAAGGGGTTGCACTTTAAAGTTTAGCAACCATAATCAATTACTGTATTTTTGTGTAAATTCCTGTGAAATTTCACAAGCTCTTTATAGATTGAGGTTTTGAGATATTAGATGGGTAGGGAAAGAATAATATGAGGAAAATAGAGAAGTGACCGTCAAGCATGTTATAGGAGAAATTATTATTTTTTAATTGCTTTGTAACAAAGACTATGGATTTCATTTTTAAGCTAAAATTAGTTGTATGGTTTCGTTTTCTATGCTCATACAATATTTGAATATTTGATAAAATCTGCATGCATACCTAATTTTTTAGTCTTGTATTATCTAATTGTTAAAAAGTATATACATAAAGCTTAAACATTTAAAAATATAATTCTAATAATAAATTTTATTTTCAAATTAAAACTACCATTTTTATAATTGAATATTAAAATTTTAAAGAAAATAAATGATTTAATATATAAAATTATACTTTAAAATTTATAAGTTCAATTTATAATAGAAATAAAATCTTCAACTAAATTTTGAAGCTAATTTTTAAAATTAATAATAGAAATAAATATTAAATAAATCAATAAATACTGCTCAATTTTAAAGTTGATTTTTAAAATTTATAATAAAAATATTTGTTATTTAAGATGAAGTATTTTAAAAAGAAAATAATTTAATAAATAATTTTAAAATTTTAAAATGATTTATTTTCACTTTGTAATAGAAACACATTTTGAAAAAGAAACTTAAGTTCTAGAAAGTGTAATTGATTGTGTTGTCTTCTTTTAAATTAGAATACAAAGAATTTGCATTATTATTATTATTATTATTATTGTCACAAAGTCACTGGGTTCTTTTGCATTTCAAGGTCATGTTAATTGAATCCCATTTCATTATAATTGTTGATTGTGAGCACCGATTTGGATATGGTTGTGCCTCTCTATTTTAAAGTGGGATAATGTTTCAGATAATGTTTCAGTGCATTCTTTATTAAATATTAAATTTGATGGATATAAGATAGTAAGTAATCCATAAAGTTAGTAGTTCTTGAACACTAGGCATGCAATCCTAAATTGTATGGAAACACTATTTTGTATGGGTGTTTTTCTTGAGTACAAATCTAAATATTATGTGTTGTTCTAATTCTTCAATATATTTGGTAATGTGCAGGTAGAACGACCTATTTCTAGATTTTTTTTTTAAATTTAGGCAGAGTGACTAGAGAGTGTAAACAAACAATGTTTCAACCATGTGCCTCTCTGTGTTTAAGCCAATGTTTCAAACCCGCTTTATTGCTTTTATATTTGATGTCTGTGTCAAATGAGAGTTTTGGAGTTCATAATTTTTTCATGTGAGTAGGTGAAGTGCCTTTATTTTGGCTTGGCCTTTTCTCATCATGCCTGCTATAAGAGCTTTACAGTGGTTTATCCAAAGAAAACTCCTTATCTTCTACTATCATAAGAAAGAAGTATATTTCATGTTTTGTTATACTATTTACATGTTGTAACAGTTACATATATATTAAACAGATAAAATGTGTCTCATATATGTGCAAGGTGGTGCTTTAAAATATAACAATTTAAATACTATCTTGTGTTAAATGTTTGATAAAATAGGCTTGTTAATATGAATTATCCCAATTTAATCATTAGATTTGAGTGGAGACATTTTTGGACAAGCTAAATTAGTTAGCTTAAAATGCCTAATTTTGATATTATATAATGAAATTTCTTATATAGAAATTTTGATGAAAAAAGTGATGATAAATAAAAATTATTTTAAGTTTTAAATTAAAATTTTATTATACAATATTATGTTGATTTTGTTCATAAATATATATATTTTTTCTTTTATTTGTTTTTAAAAGATTATACATTGCAAATTAGGTCAATTTGTTTACGATGTTGGAAACAAGAGTAATTTCTAGATATGCCCATATCTTGGATTCTTCTGGTTAGGTTTCATTGGATGGTTTGAAGCACTAGTTGTTTTTAAGGTTAAGGGAAAACTTATTCCACGAATTTATTTCTTGGTAATTGTAAGCATATCTACCAAATTTGAAATTTCAGATTTTCTTTTATGCAAACTATTTTACTTTTTTGAAAAAACAAACCTCCTATTGGCTCACCGTTGCACGCACAAAAGATGACAATTGCTAGTTTTTATGACTCTTGATAAGTCTATTTTCTATCTCTTCTATAATGAAAGCACTTCATGCATATAGTAGAAAATTCTATAAGATTCTCTACAATTTCTTCCAAACTAACAATTTTCCTCAAATAAGATTATGTTAGTAAGTCTCAATACAAATAGATAATTAACAGGATACAATGAATAAGTATAAATTTAAATTTTTGTATGGATCCAATGAAAGGACACAACCATAATTTGAATTTAGTAGTGTGATTTAAATAGTTGACTATAGTATAACACTTGCAAAAAATTGGCTCTTTGGTCTGTCAAAGCCTTAGCAAAATATGCTTAAGTGTGAAAGCCTTGGTCATAGCAGTGTTAAACCTTGTGTTATATTTCATAGTTGACTTTCTCTATCTAGGAACTCAATCTTAAGTTATAACCTAAAGTGTCTGGGGTCATGTCTTATCGGTCCCCTTTGCCTAGTAACTAGTTGACCATATTTAATTTTATTTTTCCTAAGTCATAGAGATTATGTATTAAGGAAATAAATTTGAGGGTCAACGTGCACCCACAAGCACTAGAGGTATATACTGTGTTAGAGATACGATGTTTCCATGTATCAAGCAAGTCCCATCTTCCTATAGGGAAGCATAAGCATTGTGTATGACTCAACATCACCTAGTTGGTTGGACGACCAATGTTAGAAGTGTAAAATTTCAATCAATTGTGTGCTATTGAAGGATCATGCCACATGGAGTTGGCCCCATATAGTCTATTAAGTGAAGGAAAGCCTACTATAGTCCCAGAGTGTTAGAATAATGGGTCCTTATTTTATCTACGAGAGTGTAGAGTCACGACACATGACACTAACTATTGGTTACCACAGAAAGTACATTTTTTCATGTCATATTTTGGTTGGTCTACATCTAATCTAAACATGCAAAGGATTTTCAAAATTGATCAGATTAATCCTAGGCATTGATCTTTTCTCAATTTGATTGCATCAACGACTCACATTTAATATTGAGAGCGACTAGTTTCAGGTTCAAATTTTCAAGAATGCAAGTAACAATGACAAAATTATTGGTTTTGGTTCAACTTTGGTCGTTTGGAGGAAATAATACATCTTCAGGACTATTTCAATCAACACTTTCATTTTCAATTGAGATTTTCTCATGAATCAAGGTTTCTTTAAATTTTATGATATAACTAGGGTTTGTTGTGGGCTGGTCTGTAAGTGCTCATTCCAATCTTAATTATATTTATATTGCTAAATTTGATGCTCCTTAAATTTATATTATTGGTGAGATCTGGTTTAGTTGAGGAATCAAGTTTAAATGTGCAAAGTTGCAAAGCCCTAACCATAACCATAAACCCTAAGCCTTTGTTTAGCTTGTGAAAATGAGTCAAATTATTGGACAAACTTCAACAAAAAAGAGGGGACTTGATGATGATATTTTTATGCAAAGTATAGGGTCATCAATGTGACACACTAATGTATACAACCTAGGAGGTTCGAGAGATAAATGTATCAATTCTTTAGGAGATTGCAAAGATGCAAACCTTTTGTTCTTTGGATGGTAATTTATTCAACAACAAAGAGGGGACTTGATGATGATATTTTTATGAAAATTTTAGGGTCATCAATGTGACACACTAATGTATACAACCTAGGAGGTCCTAGTGATAAATATATCAATTATTTAGGAGATTGCAAAGATGAAATTTTTTTGTTGTTTGGATGGTCATTGTTTGAGTACTGGTACAAAAAATGACGTGTTTGAGCATTGGTACAAAAAATTAATGTCTCACTCCCTCTATGCAATGCTTGGGTACTAGATATGGGTAAACTAGTGGTTTCAAATGTGTTTGTTGATGCTGATTTTAGCCAAGTAGTTGCAAAGATGTATGTTTTATGAAAAAGGAAAGTATCAACAACCAATGGAGCTCAAATGATTTGTTTTTCAAAAGATTTCATTTAAGATGTCTTTGGTCTGAATATGGTAGCAAACAAAGTTGTCAAATTTAATGCTTTTAGAGAGAATTATTAGATACACAGGGGTGTTTAAAGGCTTGCCTACATCCCAAAACACAAAATAAATGGTTTATACATGAATCTTATAAAGATATCAAAATTCAAGGATCGCTTCAACTTGGACACCTTTGAAGAGTACTTTATTAATACAGATCATTCCTTGTGCCAAATAGTGGGAGAAGATGTACAATTAAAGGTTATGTTAATTTAATGTAAGTAGTTGTAGATATTTAAGATGAAATGGACAAATTAGAGCTTCATTTTACAATATTTATAGTACAAAAAATACATAAAGAAATATTGACCATCAAGGAAAATGGTAAGAAATTTGACTTCAAATGGTACTCTCTCTTGTGTCATATGTTTCTGTATGTTGGTAGGGGGTCTATGGGATCAATGTATCCAAGTTAGAAATTCCAATGAGAGTAAGGTTATCCTTCTTGTCCAATGTTTGACATATTTTTAGTACCAAAATTGTGAAAATACAAATTTTGTGATTTTTGAGGATCTTTTTATGAGAAAGTCGCTAGGCTATTTTGGTGAAGAGATGGAGAGAATCTAAAAAGAAATCATGGATTTATTAAAACCCACAGAAAAGATCCCACATTTAAGGATTTCACACAACTAGGGTGATTGGTATATTCATACATATACCACTACCTTTGGCTTACATGGGTGTTCGAAGAAGCGACATATTGTTTCCAAGATATGTACCAAAAAGAATCACATATCTAGAGATTATCTGGCAGTTGAATGAGACAAATAAGAATCACCTAAGGGGATAAACGAAAGGGTCTTTCTTACCCACTTCTCTAAAGTATTTAGACTTTTTTTCCACTAGCAAAGATGGTTTGGATAAGATCTATCCTATTTTTTCAGTCCAACATAATGTCTATTGAGTGCCCAAGGGTTTTAAAAAATAAAATAAAATCTTGGGGGTTTCAATAATCAAGTTAGAATAATTATTAGGAGGCCTCCATTTCTATATGAGGTATTATTTGATGAATATGTGACTAGTAATTGCTCCACCATTAAGGAGGTAGTGGAGAAGAGAAGGAAATAGATGAGAATAATTGGGGGTGACGAGCTAAGGATAAATTGAACCCTAATTTTCCTAGCTCTTTTGAAGAAAAAATAATCCAATAGTAAAATTTAGAAGATGTTGGCACATGTTGATAAGAATAAAGGTATGTACTCCATAGAGATCCTGGTGCTCCAATGAAACAATATGTTAGAGCTCAAAGTGAAGATCCAAAGAAGCAATCTCAAGTTGTTATTTCTCTTAAATAGGAATCTATTAAAAGGAAAAAGGTCATTGATATAGGTGAGAAGGAAAAATACACTGTGATTTTTGATGTGGAATACATAGGAAAGGAAGTTTTAGGGCAAGAGGTTTTGGAGCTAAATCTTCACCTTTAAGGGTTATTGTTCTAGTATCGCCTCCAAGTGGGAGAGATAAAAATCTAAAGGTTACCACAAATAATATAAATGATATTAGAGCTTTGTCTCGCCATACTTTTTTGGTTAATGATGAATTTGTGAAGACCCAAGAGTTCAATAATTTTGTGATGAGGGTCAGAAGAGATGAGTATCAAAGAAGGGTTGTTGAGGAAAGAAACAAAATATTTCCTTCTAAATAGAAAGAGGTGGCACAATTTCTTTTTCTACACATTAATTTAAAATTTGCTAATATCACTCTTGAGAAAGGAAGGATAATGGTGCAAGAGAGTGGTTTATTCATTTTTCCTTGGAATTGGGTTATAACTATTGCTTTAGAATTTGATACAATTAGAAATTAGAATAGAGAAGTTTATAGTATTGAGGTGCCAGTAGAGAAAGCCTTCTCAGGGTCAAGGTTTAGACCTCATTTTGAAATGTTAGCAAATTGGCCTTAGCCAAAAATACTTGCAAGCCAAATGTTATTGTTAGTATTGAGGAGCTAAGAGGGGATATAATAATGAAGAGGGTATTAGATACCCATGCACCACAAGCTACATCTTTTGCAGTGAAAACTTTTCTTGTCAGCGATGCTACTATTAAGAACTTATAGGAAGATTATGATGAATTAAAGCATTAATTTATGCAAGTGATGATTAAAATAGTCAATTGAAGTCTAGAGAGCACCCATTTCTATCATCTCAAGCCCTTCAAGCTCAATAAAAGCATTTCCATAAGACAGTGAATAATTTCTATTATAAATAAAGGAGTTGAAGGAGTGGATCAAAGTAGTCAAGGAGGAAAAAATAAAAATTATAGATAAGGTGGTGAAAGACTTGGTTAACTATAGATTATCCAAAATAAGGGAAAGGTAGATGAGACATAAAAAAAACATATGCAGATTTAAAATATACCTTAGCCAAATATAAATTGGATTATGAGAATATGAAAGCAATAAAAGGTAAGTGGATGTCAAGGGCTTCTAAAATAAGGAAAACTACCCAAGGTGTCTATATTTGATCTTGGAAAATATGCAGAAATAAAGGCAACTTGTGAGATGTTGTGAATTATTGAGGAGGTATTAGCATACACAATGAAGCTTTAAAATCAATTGAAGGACCATCTTAGCATAATCGATTCAATTGAGAAGAAGGTGATGCTTAGTGTCAAAGATGAACAAGGTCAAGAAAAAACCTTAGAGCAATGGAAGGCATAATTTGGCAATAATAGGCCCTAATTTTGTATCATCTATATGTGCAAATTATGAATTAAACATGAGTATTCTCAATAATACATTAGATGTGATGTAGCCCTATGTAAGGAAGTTAAGGTAGCAAAACAATTTCCCACATAAAAATTGAAAGGAGGGTTATGCAAACATTAAAAAATCTTTAGAAAAATTAAAAATATTAATAAAAATGAACATAAATAGCATGTATAGCTCACCATGAAAATTTACGTGGGGAAGATTTCTTTGGGAGAAAAATCCCACACTCTAATAACTGCCAAATATATTATCTCAAAATCAACAATAGAGTATAATCTACTTGCAAAGAAATCTTATCATAGATGTATCACCAACCATAGGTTTAGAGGTAACTTGACATCTATAATACTCTTATACACAATTTCCATCTCATGCACCTAATATATAGAGATATAATACAAGAAATTTTTAAATGGATTACAAAACCATGGGCGAAAACCACCCAAAAAAGTGGCCCCAAATTATATCCTATCCAAGATGCCCTATGATACATCAAAACACACATCAACATTTGTAAATCCCCTTTATAACTCATTTTCGTATGCAACACATTTTTATATTTCCATTTTAGAAGACCTAACTTCTATAGACCATAACTTTTATTTTGGGAGTTCAAAATTGATGAGCCAATTTAAGTGTTAGAAATCTTGTGAAGTGCTTTTTCCATCTATAGCCTTCTACAAAAATTATGACCACTTTTGGGCAAAAAAATGCCTCTAAGGCCTTAAAAATTGACTTTGACACTTTTAGATGAAGCTTTCAAAAATAGAAACTTCAATCGACTAGAATATAGACATGATATTGCAATAAAAATTTATCACCATGATTATTTAGTTGATTCATATAGTTGGAAAAAGGTCAAACCAATCAATGCTCAAATGTGTTAGCATTATAGTTTTTATTTTCATTAATATCAACCTTTTTTGGAGTGACATTAATGCTTGTCTGTAAAGGATTTAATTATTGTGGTTATGATTCATGAACAAGATTTTAAAAGAGGATTAAGAAGGTTACTGAGGCCATGAAATTGATTGAGGAAGAATATTTTCTGATTGATGAAGAAGATTTGAAAAAGAGAAGTAAAAAGCTTACTAAGGCTATGCCATTGATTGAGGAAGAATATTTTTTTTTGGAAGGCTGTAATATGCAGGAAAGAGTATTTGACGATATTATTAAAGGATGTCTTGAGATGATGGGTGCTTGAGGCTCTGGATTTAATGACTAATAACTATAAATATTGCTCATTCATTTGGATAGGTTCCCAAACTAATTTTTTGATAAACATTTGAGGTGTTATTTTACTAATTGTAAGGGTGCCAATTAGATGATTTGTACAAGCTTGGAGAATAAATTGCATTGCTTCGCATAATAATTTCATGGTTTACAATTTGGTGCACATGGGTTAGATGGTTTGTTTGGTGGTTTAGTTCATATATCTTTTGTTGGTTTTGTTGGAATAAAATGATGTGCCCAGTGACTGAGAGGGGGGNGTGAATCAGGAACCAATAAAACTTAACCCATTTAATCCACAATTAGATTAACTTTTTTGTTTGCATGCATATAACTTGAAAGTAAAGAATCATACAGAACACATAACACAATATTTGGTTACCCAGAAACCTTCCAAAAGAAAGTAAAACTCGGGTGGGGATGATACCCACATGATTTAGTACTGCAGTATAAATTTAGCCTGTTAGAGCTTACAATGACCATTTCTGATGGTCTACCCTGTTAGGAGCATAGAAAGGACTGTCAAGTCCACCTTGTTAAAGGATTTTGTACAATACAATAAGTAATGCAACTTAGTTAAGATATTTAAAGAAAGGACTGTTAGGTCCACCTTGTTAAAGGATTTTGCTAATCCACCTATGAGAATGAACCAGTTGATGATCTGCTCTGTGCAACTGTGATTGCTGAATAAGATCCTTTTGAATATAACTGATCACCTGAATGTGATAGTTGAGACTCTGCTGCCCTGAATAATTTTGCACTTAAATCAAACTGCCATTCACATGCCTTATGCATACATTCATACTTATTCTTTTCTTACTCATATACTCTTCACATAATCATTATCATAATCATATTGGATAAAACAAACTATCTTACAGATATATCTTTATCCAACAAATAACTCTATAAGTCAGCTTCAAACTGTCACTCGGGTCCAAAAGACTACTTTGGTGATAAACTGTTACTCGGGCAATGCTGAACACTGAGGCGACACTGTATACTCGGGCAACACTGAATACTTGGGAAACACTGAATGACTAAGTGTTTTGACACTAATTGACAATGTGTCTTTCCATAAGGTCTACAATCTCCCCCTTTGGCATTAGTGACAAAAACACTTATCATTGAATTCTGTATTTGATATGTCAAATCTCCCCCTTTCTGTCTACTCGGGTTTTGACACTGCTTCTGCTGTTCGGGTCTAACTGACTCTGTTTTTGTGTTTTTCAAAAAAAAAAAATTCACTATACATATGTTCTCTTTATTACAATATAATGATATTTCCCGCTTGTTTTTGACAGGAATGCTAGCAAGTGATATTTACAATGTTATCCCGAAGTAGGATAGGAAATCACTATGTACCTTCAAAATTTGAGACAAAGTGTTGTCCCAATTGTCCTGTAGCACCTTCATGATGTGCAATTCAACTTGTAGCTCTACAGACAACTCTATCATTAGCTGAACAACTAAGAAGTTGTTGCCATGAATGAGTGTCTTAGCATGTGTTATGCATTTCTACATTCCATCCATGTGTGGTAGAAGTTGTCTTTGGATTGTTGTAAGAGATTCTCTAGTCCTTGCTTCTTCTCTCAAAAATCTAGCCTGTAGATCAGTAAGATACTTGATTTTCTTGAAGTAACCAGAACTGGTGCTCGGGTCAACTGCTAATTACCTTACACTTTCCTTCATGTTTGCATCGATCTTTACTAACTTGTTCTTGATTTCCATAGTAAAGTTAGAGGAGTCAGTCAACTTTACAAATAGTGCTACCACATTTTTCACAGTGGATTCTAGAGTGCTGATGATCTTTGTAGGCTGCACCTGGTCAATTGCAATCTTCTTTGCAATGTTTTCTTGAACCTTGTTCTCAAATTTATTCTCTACTTTCTCAAGTAGCTACTCCTGACCATTCATATCTGTGTTGAACTTGTGGACAATGTTAACAAGTTGGTCCATTATTGAGCCACTCTCATTGACTTCAATCTGTAATGCATCTACAAATATTCCTTTGACATCTTCAAGTACTTTATTCCTTTGTCTTTCCTTTTAGATATTTTGCTGTGTAGCTCTTTTCTTCCATAGTTCTCTCAAAATATCCATTTTCTCTATAGATAGGCTGGATAGATCCCAATTAGGAATCACAATTTCTTTATCTAGATCTATCTCATTAGTAATTACTACCTGTGTCTTAGGACTCAGTGAAGGAACAATTTCCTTACCTTTACCTACCTCACCCTTTGCTTCAGTATTCAATCCAATTAGGTCATTGACCTTTATAGAACTAATTGTTGGATCAATATTTACCGATAAATCAATCTTAGTAGTAGAAATATCTACCTTGTCTTTCTATGTCTCGGGTGTGCATGTCTCAGTAGTAAGAGGAGCCTGTTGCTCGGTCTTTGTCTATTCAGATGTAGATTTTGCAACCTTGTCTTTTCTCAGAGGTACAATATTCTATATAGGAGATTGGGGTAATGATGCCATTACCTCAACTACAATCTGCTTTGCGTTGGACTCTTCAATAGTCTATACCTTGAGTAGTGTATCATCATTTCCATGTGCTAGAGGGTCTGTACTCAGTGCTTCTTCCTTCACATTGCCTTCTGTTATCTCAAATATTGATTTCCACACTAATGTGGCACACTGAGCTACATCTTCTATGTTCATGTTCAATATTTAGAATGCCTTGAATCTGGGGGTGTGATTATTCTCATATTTTCTCAAGGCCTCTTTTACTTCTTTGCCTTTGATCATATGTTCCAAAGTAAGGTGCCTTTGGATTGACAAGTTCATTCACAAGAGCCTCTATGATATCTTTTGTGTCATCTTGGTTAACTTCATATGGTAGGGGTTTTGCCCATGCAACCCTAGGATTTACTGCTTGTATATAAACCTTATCACAATCAACTAGAAAATAGATTTTATATTTGTACTTCTCAACTAGTTGTTTGGGAATTCTATATCTACTCTGCATCTTCTGTTTGAAACTCTCAAAGTATCCATCCATAATGCTATCAAAGTTATCTCCTAACTCAGCTATGAATTCATTAATTTGATGGATAATTGGTCTATCCTTCTTGCATGCTACTATTCCTTTGGAGGGAAAGAAATTCTCAACATAAAAGAGCATGCATATTAGAAGAGAACCAAACTTACATGAATTGGTTTTGGATACTCGGATGGTTTCCATATTCTTCCTCAACTGAGTGAGTTGCAATTCTGCTAGGTCGAAAACTAGATTCTTCTTTACTACTTTGTATGATAGGTCAGCAGCTTCGTACACAACATTGTTGGGTCTGTTTGAGCTGTATATCTTGTGGGGTATGACATGAATGCCAAATTTTATCTCCATATTAGTTACTTTGTTAAGTCTCATGCCTCTGCCATCCCACTCGGCAAGAGTTAACTCAGCTAGTTCATCCCTGGTTAGGGTTTTGGTAGCTTTTGGATTATCTAGCATAGGGAACCCGATGACACAACAAATTATCTTCTTAGTGATCTTCATAGGATGATCCAACCATAGTTTCATGTCATGGACATGAATAAGAACATATCTCATCCATTTTTTCTAGAAATCCCTCGGCATGTGCATGATGTGTGTCAAACCCTTGGTTTTGAGGTGCTTACGCTCAGGCTTCAGACTCTCGTTGGTACATAATTGATCATATGATTGATTCATCTCACTGGTTGCAAGCTCTTGTATGTTGCAATGATAGAAGCCATGAATGTCTATAACTAGTAACACTCTTGGAGGAATTAGGGAATGAGCTCCCATCGGGTCTATCTCCTCTGCAACTTCTAGATGAAGCTTGAACACTAGAGGATCACAAATTGCATTCCTTACTAGCATCTCAAAACCCTTCTTGACCTTGCTACTGGAAGTGGATGCCGTATTACTCAGAAAAAATGATCAAACTCCACTTTCAATCATGAATTTGCACTGAATTGCTAAGGGCTCTGAATTGACTTGTAAACTAAAAGCTTTGTAAGCAATACTCTTTACAATCCTTAATTTATAAGATATTTTCAACCGTTAGAGTATTTCATTAAATGCTCTGTACATAGTAGCTAGCATGACTCAGGTGTTTCTCCAAGATTCACTCAGAAGCTCAGGTGAAACTAACTTTCCAATTATCAATACTGCCTGACTCAGCTCAGGTGAGCTAGAGTGACTCAGGTGTAACTAAAATTCTGACTCGAGTTGAGCTATAATATGTACTCATGCATCAATATGAGGATATGGACTGTATTTCTTATCTGGAACTGATGTAGGATGGCTTGTATTTCACAGTTCCAATCATCTCCTTACTTTCCTATTCTGTAATGATAGATCCACCTATCTCACTATTTAGGGTGTCATTAGATCCTTCATTACTTTGATCTGAATTATCTAAGGATTTCCTTACCCATTTCTTGTTCATTTGAGTTTTGATTTTAGAGACTTTGGCTTTTCCATTCTCAAAACCATTATCAAATTTTTCTCTGTTCATACAGTTCTTGCTTAGATGACCAAGTTGCTTGCACACATAACATCTCTTAGTAGGATCTCTTTTTCTGAAGCGAGTCTTCATACAATTTACACCAATGTGTCTATATTCACCACAGTGACAACATTTGTACCAAGTGTTGTAATCCCAACCAAAAATTACCTTTGCTAATTGTTCAGAAGGATTCCATTTCTTAGTTTTGCACTCGGAAGATTTATGACCTTGTTTTTTGCATTTACCTTCAAACTTAGGTTTCTCTTTGCATTCACTTGCTCTATGTCCATGTTTGTTGAAACTGTAGATTTTTCCATTAAATTTTGACTTTCCATTGCTCCAACATTTATTTGATGTATGCCCCAGCTTACCACAATAATTTCATGCAGGTTTGTTGTTCCTTTGAGCTCCTTGTTGTGAGGATTCACCTTGTTTAGTATAACGTAATCTAGTCTATCCATGATGTCTGAATTCTGTCTCCCGATCCATGCTAGTTTGTGAAATCATCACACTTTCATTTGTTTGCTTTTCAACATTGAGATCATTATGCAGTCTTTCATTTTCTGTTCTTAGATTGACAACTTCCTGTGTTGCATTGTTGAGTTGACTTACCAAATCAGCTTGCTGAAGTGAAAAGTGTTGGATTTCATTTTCTTTTTCTTCTAATCTTGTACTCAGCGGTCTTTTATCTTCCTGTGCTATATTTCTATCATCTTCTACTTTGTTCTTTAGTTCCATGACTTCACACATTCTGATTGAGTGAACTTCCTGTTCTCTTTTCAACTTTCTGACTTCTTCATGTAAAGTGAGATTCTTTGCAAGCAAGTCTTCAATGGTTGCATCAGCTTCTTCTGAGCTTCTGTCTTTGCAAAATTCTTCAATTCTTTCTTCTATATAGTTCTTGTCATTCACTTGCATTGCTAATTATTTTCTTCTCTTCAGGGAAAGAGAGAGTTGCTCCTTAAGTATTATGATCTGATCCATGGCCACTTTAAGATCTATCTTTTCATTCTCAATGGCTTTCTCCAGTCTGTATGTTTCCATATCCTTTGATCTTTTCTCAAGCTGTTAACATTTTGATAAGAGAACCACCACTCTGATACTATTTGTTGGAATTATATGATGTGCCCAATGACTGAGAGGGGGAGGGGGGTGAATCAAGAACCAATAAAACTCAATCCATTTAATCCACAATTATATTAACTTATTTTTTTGCATGCATATAACTTGAAAGTAAAGAATCATACAAAACACATAACACAATATTTGGTTACCCAAAAACCTTCCAAAAGAAAGTAAAAATGGGGTGGGGATGATACCTACAAGATTTAGTACTGCAGTATAAATTTAGCCTGTTAGAGCTTACAATGACCACTTCTGATGGTCTACCCTGTTAGGAGCATAAAAAGGACTGTCAAGTCCACCTTGTTAAAGGATTTTGTACAATACAATAAGTAATGCAACTCGGTTAAGATATTTAAAGAAAGGACTGTTAGGTCCACCTTGTTAAAGGATTTTGTTGATCCACCTATGAGAATGAACCAGTTGATGATCTGCTATGTGCAACTGTGATTGTTGAATAAGATCCTTTTGAATATAACTGATTTCCTGAATGTGATAGATGAGATTCTGCTGTCTTGAATACTTCTACACTTAAATCAAACCGCCATTTACATGCCTTATGCATACATTCATACTTGTTCTTTTCTTACTCATACACTCTTCACAAATCATTATCATAATCATATTGGATAAAACAAACTATCTTACATATATATCTTTATCCAACAAATAACTCTGTAAGTCAGCTTGCAATAAACAAAATTATATTTAACAATATATGCAAAGTTAGCTTCAAACTGTCACTCAGGTCCAAAAGACTACTCGGGTGATAAACTATTACTCGGGCGATGCTG
This sequence comes from Thuja plicata, assembly GCA_018584345.1. Lineage (NCBI taxonomy): Eukaryota > Viridiplantae > Streptophyta > Pinopsida > Cupressales > Cupressaceae > Thuja > Thuja plicata. Next base: position 2,071,959 of record MU226281.1, on the reverse strand, counting down.
AACACTCAGGCGATGCTGAACACTCAGGCGATACTGTATACTCGGGCAACACTAAATACTCGGGTAACACTGAATGACTAAGTGTTTTGACACTAATTGACAATATGTCTTGCCATAAGGTCTACAGGTTTTCTCCACAAATGAAGATTTATTGTCACATGCACTATTTTGCTATTTGCGTTGGCTTTTGGTTGACTCAACCATTTTTCATGAGTTGATTCATGTTGGTTGGGTCTAGATATAGGTCAAGGGAAGAGATAAGAGGCTTATGGTGCTTTGGCTATGGCATTCCATGCGTTGGAAGTTGTTTCATTCATTGGAAAATATTATTGGACTGACTAGTAACCTATTTTTAATGTATTTTTACACATTTGACCAACACACACCAGATGCTAAGAGGGGGGGGGGGTTGAATCAGAATAAACCAAAACCCTTAGAAAATAAACCATCATTTTTTGCACCTGACAACTTATTAAATAAATAATGAACTAATATAATAACACATGAACACCAAGATTTTTTTACGTGGAAAACCCAAACTTGGAAAAACCTTGGTGAGCACTTGCCCAAAAAGATAAATCACTACTATATATTTTGATTACAAAGATAGTAGGAGATCACTACTCCAGACATGTTATCAAAGGCTCACTACTGATACAATACCGAATATAGATAGGAGCTCACTGCTTCAAACTTGCAAACAAGGGCTCACTTCCAAAGTAGCAAGATATAAAAAATAACTTGTACACCCAAGAATCATTGTCATAGGGACAAGATACATATAATTCTCCTCGACATATGAGAATAATTTCTCTTGAAAAATGTAGCTAATATGAAAAAAATTTTCAACCTCAGTAACACACTGCCTCTGCACATAAACTAAATCCTTCTCTTTCGAATCCCCGCTTCACTCACTTGTACTTGTTATCTTTTCCAAAGCACATACTCTGCTTATATATATAAGATAGGCCATTGGAATTACAATATGGTCAACCATGCCAAAAGAAAATATAAATAAAATTATAATTCGGTCATGTCAATGCAAAAATACAATAAGGTCAAATGCCAAGATCATCCATACAAAAACATAGGTCACACATAACATGAACCCATACAAATAAGAGAAACATTAAATAAAATACCTGGACCAAAACCATGAAGCATGATCCACTCTAGGAGAGATAGGGGACCATGAAAAATTACACATCGCCCATAATAGATCCACAATTATTGAAACAACTTCCACAATCATCTCAAATGTGTAGCATCACACTTGCCAAAGAACCATAACTATTGATAGCTATCTCGATAGCTCCACACGCTCCAGTGAGATCCAATATCCATGTCATATGCCATATCGATTGCAATATGTCCATGTTGAAAGCCATTAAAACACATATCTGGACCAGAACACAAATTGATCACATCTGTGACACTTAGTAACACTATTTATGGATCATTAGGAACCACCGCAACCAAGACCAAGACCCAAATACAATTCAAATCTCATATGAAAAACTTTAACCCTTAGTTTTAGAGTATAAAACTTTCGTAAAATATAATCGAACAACTTTCATCTTCAATTGTATACCATTTTCCTTGTTACTGAACCAATGACATCCAGACCAAAGAATATAACAGGATAAATGCACAATCGAGTGTTTCCTTTTAGGCTAACTCGACTAACTTATCTGAGTGAGACTTGACCTAGTCAGACTCGACTGATTCTAACCCGACCAAGTCCACATGGGCACCACGTGGCGCCGAATGGTGCCTAAATGGTTGAGTAGACTAGGCCGAGTGGGACTTGGCCGAGTCCCACTCAGCCCAGTCCCTGGGATATTTTTAATACAAAAATAACCTCCAAGCCCCTCATTTTCACTTTTAGGGGCTAAGGGGACTTGACCTAGTAGGAATTGACCGAGTCAGACTAGGCCGAGTCTGCCTAGGTGGCATGCCATGTTGGCAGCCAAACCCCCCAAAAAATAAAAAAACCAGAAGTTTACACTTCTGTTGTTCCATTCTCTACTCAAAATATAAAATGTCAAAAAAGTAAAAGTACCCTTTTCTATATCACAGAACTACAATTCTGGACATATGAATTTTATATTGTTTCAGTTACAAAATGTTGAACAAATTTGTTAAAAACTACATGTAGGTATATTAAGTTCTGAGAAGTCATTGATTTGGAAAATATAAAAAAATGCTAAATCGATTCAGAATTTTTTTAAAATCATATACAACACTAGAGAAGAGAGTCCTCTTCAAAAATATGTATTTTTTTTGGATTTTGGTATAGTTTTGATAGGGGAAAAGTGACAGGAGACAAAAATTGTTGATTTCAGGTAAGTTCAACATTGAATACTTATAACAGGGAAAATATAGATCAAAAACACTTTTTTTTCAATAGCTATACATGTCATCTAAAACATATTTTGAAATTGGAGGAAAAAAATGTTTTACTTATAATGATTTGGGGAGAAGTAAACCCCTTGATTTGCAATATTTTTCAGGAAAATAAAAATATGCCTAAAAAATTCAAAAAAGATATTAATTTTGTTCATTTAAAATAAAATAAAATTATAGGCATACAATTCATCTTATTTCACACATTTCATCAGTTTACATCAACTTCAAACTATCAACAGAAATGTGACTTTTATGCCCTTGAAATTTCACAGTTTTGGTGTTGTTAACCTTTTCCTTTATAAAAGGGTGAAAGATTATTCTGCTTTTACCCAACACAAAAGAATTGACAACCATCATACTCAAAATATCCATAATACATACCTCTCTTCCACTATTTTGTAGTACTAAATACATACCTATTTTCCACTATTCTATAGATTATGTAGCACTAAAATGTCCAACTCACAACCTTACTCCTTCTAGACCAACATCCAACTTTCAGACATATATAGACCACTGGAACATGCCTTTAGAAAATGCCTTCAAACCAGATTGTTTAAGGAAACAAAAAAAAACACCTCCAGACCTTAATGTTGGATATCAATGACAACAAACAATAACAACCACATATATATTTCCAACAATCTCTCACTTTTTTATTGATGAAAAATAACCACCAAAAATATTTCATAAAGATATCAATCATTATCTGTTAGGATTAAGAAATACTGAGAGGGGGAAAATCAGTATTGTAGTACTTTATTATTAAACTTATCATATTCAAACTTAACCATGCAATTACTAAAATAAAGAGAACATAGATATAAAGTAAACAACTCATAACACCATGGTTTGTTAACGAGGAAACCTTGTTAAGGGAAAACCCTGGTGGGGATGATACCTACAAATAATTTACTAAGAGTATAATGTCCCTATTAGGAGACCTAAACATGTTAGGAGATGAGTACTACATTTAGTATAATTCTGTGTTAAAGGATAAAAAATCTGTCAGGGGTAATACAAGGAGCTCACTGCTCTTACAATCCAAAACTGTCTCTATAATGATTTATCATAAAATATGATCTGTACAAGCACCTACTATGCTTAATTAGTTCTAGTAATATCTCACAACATCCTCTACATTATTTTGAAATCCTAATGCATCCACACATGTCACACCTCACCTCATATCTCAAAAACATCTTTACATATATAACTGATCTCATAACCTTCCCATTTGGATCACAAATATATCACAAAAATATGTTCAACAAAAATCCAATAGAAAATACATAATGGGTGACCATACATCCAAAAATATAGGATAGGACATGACCAAAATCCAAGGTAGAACTTATGGAATCCGTATGTTACTCCTTCAATAATCGCGACCACTCTTGTGCCCTGTTGTATTGCTATATTGTCTTTGTGTACCCAAAACATGCTTTAACTCTCACTGGTCAACTCCAAAATAAAAGAGACCTTAAATGTAGATATATTACATATTATAATACATCCATCTAAGCTTTCATGATGTAAATCATGGCATACAGTGTTCACCAGTCAAAACGGTGCAACTGTATCCTGTTAACTACTTCACGGACTTAGTCATTTTTCCAAAACTGAACAACCAAATCTGTGTTGTGCTCCAAGCAATCATGCCAATAAGTAGTGTTTCCATAAATGAAAACATATATGCTATCCATAGTAGGCCACTTTCCAACAATCTACCCCTTTGGCATTGATGACAACACTTAGTAAAAAATGACTAAGTGCCCAATGTCAAACCACTGTCTATACATCTCTAATTATTCCTCTATACATTTTGACACCTATTAATCCCTCTTTGACATCAATGGAAAATGTATACTAAAAAATTTACATATCAAAAATTTAAAATTGCTCACCAAAAATTCATACGATATGAAGTATATCTTGGAAAGAGGTTTCCAATATATTTGCCTCTTCTTTCCATATTTTCTCCAAGGCCTGACCAATATGTATTAATCCATTCAGAGAAAAGGAAGAAATATCAACATCCTTTAGTACTATAGGCATGGCTCCATCAAGAGACTTCTTCACTGTCTCAATATCCTTAAGGTATTTTTCCAGAATTGACAGTTTTAGATTGCTTAGACTCCTCAACATACCAAATCTCCCTAACACTCTTCCTTTTTCACTTCAAGAACACTGATTTTGTCGAACAGTTTGGACACTTCCTTATCCAGTTCTATAACTACTTGTGAGGATGAATCACAATTCTTTACCAATTCATCTAGTGTCTTTTCATCATTTTGAAGTATGTCTTCAATGTTCTTTATGTGCTTAAAAAGATTTATACAGTAACTACATAACTTCCTTCCATGATCTATGCAAGACTTGACTTTAGTAATAGTGGTACCCAGTATACTTAAATCCCATTTAATGGACTTGCATACCTCTTCTAATTTCTTTGCCATGTATTCTTTCTCAATTTTGACTGCTGTAGCCTTCACTAATTAATCAAAGTGAACATCAAAGTCATCAAGGAATTTGTTCAGATTATCTACTACATCATTTCCTTTAAAGGTAAAAGGTATGGGTATAAGTTTGTTGATTTTGTCTACTGCCCTGTCCAATACCTTTGTCTTCTTCTCTGTCGTCTATTCAAATTTCATCTTAGCTTTAGAAAAGTCCAGGAAGGACAACTTCATTAACTCATCCTCACCTAATCTATCAAAATTAGTATTCAGAGGCTCATTTTCACTTGTCAGCAATAGAGTTGAAGAAGTAGATATCTCCTTGATAGAGATGGGTACTTCTATTTCTTGCTCAACTTCAATCTTAATGTCAGCTTCTTTCTTTTCCTTGCCCATACTTTTCTTTAGTTCTTTGAATATACCTTGTTCTGCTTCCTCATTCTTTCTTTCCTCAATAACTTCTTTCATTTCTCCCCTACTCAATGTACCAAGATATATCATATTGACTGTACTTTGTGCATTGCTTCCATCTACCTTAGGAATAGTATCAACTTTCCCTTGAAAAGGGTCACTAACATCCTGTGAAGTGTCCAAAGACACAGGCACACCAGCTACAAAGAAATCTGGTTTCTTTACTGTACTGTAGAATAGATTGTTACTATCCTCATCCCTAGAAGGTTCAATATGTATTTGTGCAGACTTTGAGGATTCTCCAATCTAAATAGTTTTGGGATTAGTACCCTTTAGTTTGGGAGACTTAGAATTCTCTGGTTCAACATCCATCAACACTTTTTCAATAGCCTTGTTTGTTTCCTCTATCACTTCATCATATTTCCTCCCCATAATCTTTATTAATCTTGTCTTTGATCTCAGTAGGGGCTTAATTGCTTTCATAATTCTATCATGTTCCTTTTGTGATGTTACAGGGAACATGTTCTCTATGAATTTTAACCTTATATTATCATATTATTCAAGAAATAATTGTTTCCTCACTTCTAATCTATCAAACAACTCTTTTGGAATGCTACCATCTAGCTCTATCAATTTTTCTTGAATACCTGCATATAATTTATGACTGTATCTTCAATCATAATTTTATCCTCATTAATGTATCTTTCATAGTATCTGGATAGCTGATTGATATTACCTTGTTCAATTATTCTTTTGGTCAATATTTCAAATCAGGTTTCCATACCTGTCTCTCTACAGGTTTTTCTTGTACAATGTCTTCGTCTTTCTTATTAGTTCTCTCATATTCAATATTCTTCTCTTATATCTTATGCTTCTTAGGTGGATATTCTTGTTTAAGATTAGAGGACCTTATTATCCTCACAAAAATCTCTGTTGTCTTCTCTCTTTCAGGCTACGATGACCTTTTGGGTGGTGAAGGGGTTGTATCACAAAAATGACCAGAATAAAAAGTGAATCAATAACCTTTACAACTTTAGAAGGTGGAAGGGCTTGCCAACCTAGAAGCTCCAGCTTCTATCTTCTTTCTTACCACTTTCATCTCTTCTCTGTTTGTAATGTGCTTGCCAGGGAACCCATAAGGAGTTAGGTCTTTTGACCTAAAATTTCAACTATTTTTTTAACATTACATCATTTATTACATTCACAAGTACATTCCTTAAGGTTCCCTTAATGAAATCATTTACCAACATATTTGCATTACTATTCAAATTGAATTCCATTTCTTTAATTTTACTTATACATTTCCAAATTTAAGAGAGAGGGTAAGAAAGTGACATTTCAATTTCAACTACATCCCTTACTTCCTAAATCATTTTCATTTCTCCTTCCTACACATTGGATAACTACCCTTTTACAACTTACATATAAATTTTTACATAAGAAGCATTTATTTTATTTTCAACATAGGAGAGATAGAGAAGATAATTCAACATTACACTTTTCATTTCAACTTTGAGCTTTCAAATAATATCCCTTGAAATAAACCCTTAGAACTATCCCACCCTGATTACATTGCTTTGCTTTTTCCAATACAATTTTTGGAAATGAATCCAATTACAATAGTAAGTACATGAATGGCCCGAAGGATTTACAAACATATATTTACATCCTCCTTTTAAATAATACATGATACAAAATAGAAAGATCTTTATCACTGCATGAAAACTAAAGCATCCAAGTCACGAACTACGAACAACACCTCAAAAGATATTTTCCACCCAACCATGTGAAACTAGTGAAATTCCACCCCCTGTGCTAGGAGATAACACTAAGATACTCACAAGGCTCTAAGCAATCTAAGGCTTCAAAAAATAATAACTTAAACAAATACAAGACATAACAAAATATCACTTAACTATACACAAGGGTTAGGTTTCTAGCATACCCTCTAAGTGAGTGTCATCACCTATCCTATTTATTGGGATCCTTCCTGGAAACCATGTAACCCCACGCCCCCTTTATGAATAGGGATCCATCCTAGCAGTTACCCATGGTCCCGATACTCCAACAAGACTATGTGGGCATTATAATGTGTCTTTCATTATCTTTTGAATCCCCCTCCCAAGTTAATTTTAAGGTTATCACTTGATTACAAACTCACCCATAGGATCCCTTGGCAACCACTTTGGGTCTCGTAACCTATGGTGAGCCACTCACCTAGGGTACCTAGTCCCCTACCCAAAACATGACAAAAAAATTGCAATAATTCAAATGCTTTATTTCAGAGGTTAGGAAACTCTCCTGTGTACTCAGACCACCAGGATGAGCCCTAACCTTAACCATAAAAAATATAAAAACTAGTAAAAGGATTTCATATACTCAAAAAACCTTAAGTAAAACATTATGATCAACTTAAAGCAATAAAATGAACATTCAGAGAGGTAAAAATATGCAGACATAGAACAAGATCAAGGTTGGAAGATACATACCAAACCCCAAGCCAAACAGTTACCCAACACTAAAATCCATGACTCCAAAGTTTCCTAAATAGGTCCAAATAAAACATAAAAGTAATATAAACTAATAAATATTGATGGGGAAAAGATTATACTATAAAATAATGAACTTGCAGGGACTTATGAATCAAGGGAGAAGACAAAGTAATCTTGTCTTAGAAAGGTGACAAGATATTACATATTCAGGTGTTGATGAATCTGCTCTTGTAGGTTGGTTGCAAGAGGGATATAGATCAATAGAGGAGTAAAATCAAGTTTTAGATGTGTCCTAGTGGTTTGAATCATAAGGGACCCTTTATCTATGTGATTTTAGAGACTATTTCTAGAAGCATATGTATGAATGTCATAAAAATACAGTCTCAGTGCGGTGAGAATAATTTTTTTTTTGCACCGTTAGATCTTCCTAATTTTCATATATGTTGGTTAAAACCAAATTGTGCACATTCTCACCAGAGTGATTTGCATAAAAGGTCGGGTTCAAAAGTTATTTACAACAAAGTATGGGTATAGGAAAATAAACGAGAACACTTTTTCCATTTCTAATTAACACATTCTTTTTATTATCATTCTAATTACAAATCATTTCACAACAGAAAATTTGTAGATCATATGAAAAATATAAATATTTAAAAACACACACACACATATACATATTCACATACAATATGATGATTTCCCTGGTTCCAGACCCTACCTGGAGTCCTGCAGAGAAACTTCACAATGACTGGAGCACACCTCTGCAAGTCCTCCAAACCTTGAGTGAGATGGTAGCCTCATGGATGAATTCTCATCTGGAAACCAATCATCTCCTCCTTCCTCAGACAACTCTCAATGCACTCACAGAAAGATGGCAAATCACACCAACACAAAGACAAAATAAAAAAAATGACTTCTAGATTCAATATTGCAAGAATCACCAAATTTTCCTCCAAAAACTCCCAATCCCCCAATCTCCAAAACAACCAATAAATTTATCCCCCAAATATATGGTTGGAGGAGTTTCTTTACGGGAAGCAACTTCTCCAACTTCCATAGTTGGTTGAAATATTTAACCAAAACTTCCCGTAACCAATAATAAAGTTTTTTAATTAAAATATCCTTCAAAAAAACCCTATAACAAACATAATATACATAATGCTTTCAACAAAAACACATAGCACAATTGGAATCAAACTATGCTAACTTCTAGGAGGTATCAAGTTAAAATCCCCCTAGAAAGCTAGTTTTACCAAAAAAAGCTATATTTATTATCTCTTATTAATATTTTTCTTTTATTTAATATACTTTATTTAATACACTTATCTAATCATTAAAATACCGTTTACACAAGTAATTAGAAAAACACAGATAATATTATTTATATATGTATGGGTATATGTGTGTGCACCCACATATACACATGCCTATATAACATACACTTAATAATAATACAAATATTAACTAAGTCTATATATATACACTTCATATCAAAATCAAACCAACATCACAAATCACAAGACAACATCAAAACATAACCCATAAGACAACATCATAAAAATGCATTCACACTCCCCAACTAGGGTAACCTCCTAACATAAATCTAAGTCCAAGGGTAGCCTTGAGAGTAGTCTAGTATGATCTCCACACAACAATAGTTCAAGGATTTTGAAGGCACGCTCAGACTTGATATAGGGTTAGGTACATAGGAGAGTTTCTCATACATTTCTTAAGTTGCATAGCTGATATCATCTGAAGTGATATAGGTTGTTGGATTCCCATAATAGTGTTGGGCTTCCCCAAATCAATCAAACAATGAGTGAGATTCTTTCTGCAATCTATCCTAGCTTCATGAGCTGCTAATCAATCTATTCCTAGGACAACTCTATATGATCCAAGATGAATAACTCAAATATCAACATTGGTAGAGAAAGTTCCTAATCCCAAGTTGCAACTGTGAACACATAATTCTATGGTCATTTTAGCCCCTAAGGCTATCTCTACCTGCCATTAACTACTTGCCTTACTACCTCTAGCCCACACTTTTCTATCAAAGAAGGAGATATGAAGGAGTCGGTTTCTCCTAAGTCAATTACAACTACATCCCTTACTTCCTAAATCATTTTCATTTCTCTTTCCTACACATTGGATAACTACCCTTTTACAACTTACATATAAAGTTTTACATAAGAAGCATTTATTTTGTTTTCAACATAGGAGAGATAGAGAAGATAATTAAACATTACACTTTTGATTTCAACTTTGAACTTTCAAATAATATCCCTTGAAATAAACCCTTAGAACTATCCCAACCTGATTACATTGCTTTTTTTTTTCCCAATACAATTTTTGGTAACGAATCCAATTACAATAATAATTACATGAAGGGCCCAAAGGCTTTACAAACATATCTTTACATCCTCCGATTAAATAATACATGATACAAAATAGAAAGATCTTTATCACTGCACAAAAACCAAAGCATCCAAGTCACAAACCACGAACAACACCTCGAAAGATATTTACCACCCAATAATGTGAAACTAGTGAAGTTCCACCCCCCATGCTAGGAGATAGCCCCAAGATACTCACAAGTCCCTAAGCAATCTAAGGCTTCAGAAAATAATAAATTAAATAAATACAAGAGAAAACAAAATATCACTTAACTATACACTAGGGTTAGGTTTCTAGCATACCCTCTAAGTGAGTGTCAATACATATCTTGTTTATTGGGATCCTTCCTAGAACCATGTAACCATGGTCCCCCTTTATGAATAGGGATCCATCCTGGAAGTTACCCATGGTCCCGATACTCCAACATGACTATGTGGGCATTATTATGTGTCTTTCATTATCTTTTTAATCCCCCTCTCAAGTCAATTTTAAGGTTATCACTTGATTACAAACTCACCCATACGATCCCCTGACAACCACTTTGGGTCGCGACACCTATGGTGAGCCACTCACCTAGGGTACCTAGTCCCCTATCCAAAACATGACAAAAGAATTGCAATACTTCAAATGCTTTATTTCAAAGGTTTAGGAAATTCTCCTATGTACTCAGACCATCAGGACGAGCCCAAACCTTAACCATAAACAACATAAAAATAGTACAAGGATGTCACATACTCAAGAAACCTTAAGTACAACATTATGATCAAATTAAAGCAATAAAATCAACATTCAGAGAGGTACAAAGATGTAGATAGAGAACAAGATCAAGGTTGGAAGATACAGATCAAACCCCAAGCCAAACAATTACCCAACACTGAAATCCATGACTCCAAAGTTTTCACAATAGGTCCAAACAGAACATAAAAGTAATGTAAACTAATAAATATTTATGGGGAAAATATTATACTATAAAATAATGAAACTACAGGGACCTAAGAATCAAGGGAGAAGACAAAGTAATCTTGTCTTAGAAAGGTGGCAAGATATTACATATTCAAGTGTTGATGAATCTTCTCTTGTAGGTTGGTTGCAAGAGGGATGTAGATTAAGAGGGGAGTAGAATATAGTTTTATATGTGTCCTAGTGGTTTGAATAATAAGGGACCCTTTATCTATGTGAGTTTAAAGACTATTTCTAGAAACATAATACAAGTATAGGAAAATAAAGCAGAACACTTTGTCTGTTTCCAATTAACACAATTTTTTTATTATCATTCTAATTACAAATCATTTCACAACAGAAACTTTGTAGTTCATATAAAAATATAAATATTTAAGAACACACACATATATACATATTCACATACAATAAGATGATTTCCCTGGTTCCAGACCCTACCTGGAGTCCTGCGGAGAAACTTCACAATGACTGGAACACACCTCTGCAAGTCCTCCAAACCTTGAGTGAGATGGTATCCTCCTGGATGAAGTCTCCTCCGAAAATCAATCCTCTCCTCCCTCAGTCAAATCTCAATGCACTCACAGAAATATGGTAAATCACACCCAGACAAAGAAAAAATCTCAAAAATGACTTCTGGATTCAATATTGCAAAAATTACTAAATTTTCCTCCAAAAAATCCCAATCCCTCAATCTCCAAAAAAACCAATAAATTTATCCCCCAACTATATGGTTGGATGAGTTGCTTTACGGGAAGCAACTTCTCCAACTTCCATAGTTGGTTGAAATATTTAACCAAAAATTCGCGTAACCATTAATAAAGTTTTTAATTATTTTAATTAAAATACCCTTCAAAAAAACCCTATAACAAACATAATAGACATAATTCTCTCAAGGAAAAAATATAGCACAATTGGAATCAAACTAGCCTAACTTCTAGGAGGTTTCAAGTTTAAGTCCCCGTAGGTAGCTAGTTTTACCAAAAGAGCTATTTTTATTATCTCTTATTATTATTTTACTTTTATTTAATATACTTTATTTAATACACTTTATCTAATCATTAAAATACCATTTACACAAGCAATTAGAAATACACAAATAATATTATCTATATATGTATGGGTATATGTGTGTGCAGCCACATATACACATACCTATATAAAATATACTTAATAATAATACAAATATTAACTAAGTCTATATATATACACTTCATACCAAAATCAAACTGTATAATCAAAAAATGGAAGCACTTCCATGGTAGACTGGTTTAGCCTTTCGAGTAAGTGGTTTGGGGTCGTGTCAAGCGCCTTGAATGGGTTCCTGACTTTGATATGGCTTTATCCCCCTGTTTTGCCCCATTTCCACCTTTTCCAACCTATTTCTGGCACCCCAGACTAAGAAACTGGAACTTTAGCCTCAAGGTCAAGGTTGAACTCGACCTTGACCTAGGTCAAGGTTGACCTTGACCTTGACCTAGGTCACAATTGACCTTTTCTAGGCCCGGGGTTCAAATTTCAGAATCTCAGGGTTTCCAGATGTCGGTCTTTGGAAAAGTTAATTCCCGCTTCTGGGTCGGCTGTTTTGGACTTCGGGATAAAAAATAATAAAATTATATTTAACATAGGTCCTCTTCTAGGGGCATGGTTCCACTTAGAATTTAATTCTCCTATGTCAGCCTCGCTTTAAGATTGTGCCCTAATTTCATATAAAAGGAAGCTTTCTCCTCTCATTTTCTCTAACCATGAACTATGATCATCAATCATAATTGCAAGAACTTTCCAAGACTTGAAGAGTGAATCCAAAAGGTGAAGAATCAATATTTGAAGCAAGAAAAGTATCCATTGAAGCATCCATCCATTCTCAAGCACTTCTCAAGCATCCATTTTCATCAAGGAGATTCATTGGTGGCCATTGAAGGATTCAAGCTCATGGAGCCCTCTTGTTGAAGATTTCTCGATCTACATTCCTCCAAGCCTCTTCCAATTCAAGAACCCATTCAATATTGGTGTTGAAGATATACAAATAATTGATTAAAGACATCCAACATTCTACATTAATTTGGTGCATCCATACTTGTGGGTTCAAGGATTCGAATCCTCCACAAGTACTTTTACATGAGAAAGGTGAATTGTTTCATTTACTTTGTTTATTTCTACAATTTCAATTATATATTTGAGGTTAATTCCAAAACTAGGGTTTGACCAAGGAAAACCCCTCCCCCAACAAACAAACCATTTTTCTTGTAGGTACAGTTTTAGAATAGTAGATTGGGACGGAGATTCAGATACCCTTTTTGGCAAACTTCTAGGATCCAAAAATAGAATTTTAGTCTGAGACTTTTTAGGTCGATTATGACCTAGGGCACAATTGGAAATTCTAGAAAATGGTGACATTGACTTGAGGGTACAAATCAAAACTATCTCAGAATAGAAAAATATTTTTGGGTTTTGTCTGTCTCTGCATTTCTATTCTAGATCGAGTCTTGGATTTTCCAGAAACTCAACACAAGCTTCAGAAAACAACATTCTTTGGATCTGCAATATTTCAAGGTTAGTAAATTTCTCCTATTCAATTCAATTAAGGTCATCAATATATCTAAATATAAAACATATTTCAAATTAACAAATTAAACTGGGTACTTAAAGATCTTCCTTCCTTATCCTTGTTTCCAAATGATTGATTCATTTATGCATTGATCCTTCCTTTTGGGTTAATCAACTTGGATATTTCATTTAAATATATAAGGATATAAGGAGAGAATCTTATCTACACCCATAACATATTTAAATGTAAGTTATTTTATGTTAAATGAATCCAATTCAACCCACACATATTTTATCCTCTACATTTTGGTGAACCCGCAATAGACAACTCTTTCTTTTTGGTGTTAGATTTACATCTTTTATGTTAGATCTTGCATGCATATTAGATTAGCTTTCTCTTATGTAATTTCATTTTCCTTTCAAAAATTAAAATCAAACTCTTTGTTTTCTAAATTTGTTCATTTGCATTACATTGATGTATGAGCTTTACCACTTCTAGTCCTACTTATAGTATCCCAGTTATAAGAAGCCGTAGACTCATGGGTTCCTTTGATCTCAAAATTTTCTCTCCTTTTCGTAGGATCCTGGATGACAAATTGAATACTCACAATTCCAATCCTTCTATGGAGCATAACTCTTCTCACTCATCTCATAATGAGGATGATGCTTTAAGAGTTCCTCCTAAACAAGTACAAAAACTTTCAACCGAACTTGATAAAATGGGAAATTGGCTTATTCAATAAAACCATAATCAAGATTCCATTCAAGCTTTAGAGGCTCTTAAGAAAGTCCTTCGTGATAGTGATCAAGGTGTTAATTTCTTGCGTGGTATCACTCATCTTTTGCATTCAAATGTTAAACCTTTATCTCAAGAGGCTCAAGATCTAGGATATACTCCTCCTATCATTAGTCAAGGACATTCTTCTATTTATTTACCTAGCATTCATACCTATACTCCTCCTTTGATGACTACATCTCTCCCAATTTAATCTATTCCATTGAGTATTACATCGGTATCTTTACCGACCTCACAACCTTCATATCATAGTGTACCTTTTACCTATACTAATCCCCTTCCAACCATGGCTCCAAATGTTCCACCGATTGTATCTTCTATTCCTACTGCTTCCTACACTTTTCCTAGTTTTCCTAACATTCCTATGCCACCTGTGTCTTCTAATGATTCTACAATTATTAGTTTGGATCAGACTATGTCATCTTTACAACAACAACTTGCATCTTTAACTCAATCCAAGTTTAGAATTCCTACATGTGACATGGGTAGTCCCTTATCTTTAGACATTATCCATGCTACTGTTCCTCAACAAGCCAATATGCCTCATGTAGAGAATTACAATGGTAAAGGCGATCCTATTACTCATGTTAAAACATTCCAAATCCTTTGTAGTGATTATGCTCATGACCATAGGATTTTAGCTAAACTGTTTGCTAGAACCTTTCATGATAAGGCTTTGCAATGGTATTGTTCTTTACCTCCTTATTCCATTGATTCTTTTCCTA
>MU226281.1:2043930-2054726 GCA_018584345.1 Thuja plicata | reverse complement strand
TTCAACTCAATTGACAATTACACCTAGTATCGAGCAACATGATTCTCAAGAGGATCCTTGTTTGGAACTGGCTATTATTCCTACTGTATTGGATATAGTCCCTCTTGCAAGTTTCCCACCTTCCCTAAATGATATAAATTGAGATGGGAAGAATAGGAGATGCGCCTGATTGGCTTATCCTTCATGGTAGCCATTTTTGTGTTTGCATGTTGCACTGTGCTTCTCCTGTAATGTGTTTTCTAAATGTTTGTTAGACTCTTTTATACGACCCTTGTTACTTTGTTGGTGCAAGGTGATAAAGGAATCAAACCTGTTGTGCAATTCTTCTATATGTATCTCTATTCTTCTATATGTTGTTTTCATGTTATTTTGTACTTGTGCTATTGTTCGTAAATGTTTTCCTTGTATAGTTTTCTTGGATCTGTGACATGGTAGCACTGATTCTTTTTGGTCTCCATATTGTGATTCAAAAAGATTCTTATTCCTAACTCTTGAGTTTTCTTTCCTCCATTGTGATTGTAGTTCTACTTTCTTTGGGGAACGATGTCAATTCATTTGCAATAATATCATATTTATATGTACATGTTATCTTATGATCATACTGACCCCACAGTAGGTAGATCCCTTCTGTGTTCTTTGTATGTTTATGTGATATTTCCCTTGATTTGTCTTCATTTGGGGGCATCTCGTAGTGGAAATGTAATCAATAGTGTTGTTTATGTTTCCGTCAAAGCCATTGCTCCTGTTAAAGTGTTAGAAATGACTTTAATGTGGGGGCATACACTCTACTCACCTTTTTCACACACATGTTCAAAATATTTTCAAAACTTAAATTTTTTTCCCTTTATGGATTATAGGATAATTTTAAAGCATGGATATTTTACTTTTTAGGATCTCTTGATCCCTCTAGTTTAAATTTACATGGATCTCTTGATCCCTCCAGTTTCAATATATACAATGTTTTGATCCCTTAATGTTGGAAGGTGTCCTTAAGAATGGATCTCCTTGATGGGTTGACTAGTGAGCAACCACATTCACTAGGCGGTTCAACTCCATCTTTCCAGTTACACTTTTTTTTCCTTGTATGGTTCACAATGGGACATAAGTCATCATTGGGTGAGGTAACCATACCCTCTCTCTCCTTAACTGGTGATGTCTCTCTTATCGTGATCTTAGGGTTGATAAATACTTAAGTCCCTTGGGGTCTTGAAGACTTCTTTGTCCCTTATGATTCCAGTAAGATTATCTATCCTTTATGATCTCCTTCACCAAGAGTTTGTATTGAGTCCATACTCTTGCTAAAGTGGGGGCTAAATGTATAGTCAAAAAATGGAAGCACTTCCATGGTAGATTAGTTTAGCCTTCTAGGTAAGTGGTTTGGGGTCATGTCAAGCACCTTGAATGGTTTCCTGACTTTGATCTGGCTTTATCCCCCTGTTCTGCCCCATTTCCACCTTTTCCAACCTATTTCTAGGACCCCAAATTGAGAAAATAGAACTTTGGCCTCAGGGTCAAGGTTGACCTTTTTGGGTCAAGGTCAACCTTGAACTTGACCTAGGTCACAATCGACCTTTTCTAGGCTCGAGGTTCAAATTTCATAATCTCAGGGTTTTCAAATGTCGGCCTTTGGAAAAAGTTAATTCCCGCTTTTGGGTCGACTGTTTCGGACTTTGGGACAACAAATCATAAATTATATTTAACATAGTTCCTCTTCTAGGGTCATGGGTCCAATTAGAATTTAATTCACCTATGTCAGCCTCTCTATAATATTGTGCCCTAATTTCAAATAAAAGGAAGCTTTCTCCTCTCATTTTCTCTAACCATGAACTATGATCATCAAGCATAATTGCAAGAACTTTCAAATACTTGAAGAGTGAATCCCAAAGGTGAAGAAGTAAGATTTGAAGCAAGCCAAGTATCCATTGAAACATTCATCCATTATCAAGCACTTCTCAAGAATCCATTTTCAGCAAGGAGATCCATTGGTGGCCATTGAAGGATTCAAGCTCCATGGAGACCTCTTGTTGAAGATTTCTCCATCTACATTCCTGCAAGCCTCTTCCAATTCAAGAACCCATTCAAGATTGGTGTTTAAGATCTACAAATTTTTTTTTGAAGACATCCAACATTATACATTCTAGATTCTACATTCATTTGGTGCATCCATACTTGTGGATTCAACGATTTGAATCCTCCACAAGTACTTTTCCATGAGCAACGTGAAGTTTCATTTACTTTGTTTATTTCTGCAATTTCAATTATATATTTGAGGTTAATTCCAAAACTAGGGTTTGACCAAGTAAAACCCCTCCCCCAAAAAACAAACCCTTTTTCTTGCGGGTACAAGTTTGGAACAACAGATCAGGATGGAGATTCGAATACGCTTTTCGGAAAACTTTTGGGATCCGAAAATAGAATTTCAATCTGAGAATTTTTAGGTCGATTGTGACCTAGGGGACAATCAAAAATTCTAGTAAATGGTGACATTGAATTGAGGGTAAAAATAGGAATTATCTCATAATAGAAAAATATTTCTGGGTTTTGTCTGTCTCTATGTTTCTATTCCAGATCCGGTCTTAGATTTTTCACAAACTCAACACATGCTTCAGAAAACTACATTCTTTGGATCTGCAATATTTCAAGGTTAGTACATTTCTCCTATTCAATTCAATTAAGGTCATCAATCTATCTAAATATAAAACACATTTCAAATTAACAAATCAAACCTGGTACTTAAAGATCTTCCTTCCTTATCCTTGTTTCCAAATGATTGATTCATTTATGCATTTATCCTTCCTTTTGGGTTAATCAACTTGGATCTTTCATTTACATATCTAAGGATAGAAGGAGAGCATCTTATCTACCCCCATAAAATATTTAAATTTAAGGTATTTTATGTTAAATGAATCCAATTCAACCCACACATATTTTATCCTCTACACAAACTAGCATCATAAATCACAAGACAACATCAAAACATATCCCATAAGACAACATCATAAAACTACTTTCACAATACCCAACTAGGGTAAAGTCATAACATAAATCTAAGTCCAAAGGTAGCCTTGAGAGTAGCTTGGTAAGATCTCCACACAACAATAGTTCAAGGATTTTGAAGGCACACTTAGACTTGTGTAGCCAGGTGGAGTCGATGCCTGGTACCTACATCCTGCATCACTAATTGACATGCATATACATATATACATATATATACATATGTGTGTGTGTGTGTATATATATATATATATATATATATAGACAGTGGCAAACAAGGAGGGGGAGTGCGACATCACGTGGATCTCTTGTAGGAGTAACTACAACTGCGTCTCCTCATCCTACACGCACATCAACCAGTGTATAAAACAAAACATAATGGGGTTAGTAGGGTTAGATCCATGTAAATATATAAACAATATATGAACATTTCACAATTAGTTCATCTCTAGTCATTCATCATTTTATTTCAAATTATTTAATATCTCATAATAAACTCTATTAATCAATAAATATGAAATCAAATGTCCCATCATGAAACATCATAGTCCAAATATATAATCCAAAGTATCAAAGTAATAATCCTGTCAATCCAAAATATGTAGATACTAGGGTGGGCATTACAACCTTTACAACTTCAAAAGGTGGAAGGGCTGCAGGAGCAGTGCTCGCCAACCCAGAAGCTCTAGTTGTTGTCTTCTTTCTCACCTCTTTCATCTCTTCTCTACTTATACCTTCTTTCTCTGCAAATTCATCAACCATTTTCTCAATCTTCCTTTTTTCTCTCTGCCCTAGTCATTTCTTCTATTATCTTAGCAGACTTCTCTTCATAGGTTCCTGATGTAGAGAGTCTTGGGTCTTGATTCAAAATGGTTTCATAGGATGTTTCCTAGGCTCTTTGAACCATCCAATGGTTCTTTCTTTTATTCTTCTTCTTCAACTTCCCAAGGTTTCCAAGGAATTTTATTAGGGCTCCTCCCAATGCCTTTCCCCCCAAAAAATTCCCAATTATCTAAGGAGATCCAATCTCCTCATCTAAGAGCCTTTTACTTCACTTTCTCTTTCAAGCACATAAACCCTTGCAATTAGGATCTTCCCATGGAATTGTAACATGCTATGTGTGGATACGATTCACCTTATTTAATCTTAATTTCATGTTCCTAATTCCTTTGGTTCCACTCCAAGAACCCCACAATCCGATCTGGTAGAAAATAAGCCTAGTAGAGACCTAATTGAATTAGCCCTAATTCATGAGTATTTGGAATATCGTTCTCAAAATTACCAAATAAAAACAACATATATTACTATTTTTGGATACCCTTTATCCTCCTTCTTGAAATACTGCAAAATGGGTTCTGGGTTCCTTGTTTGATTAGGTCATCCTATAGGTGCTCAAATTAGGCCTTCTTAGGTCTCAACTAGACTATGACAGAGATCAAACAAAAAATATTCACCAGTTGATTAGGATAATTCATCCAACACTTGAATTAGGTCTTCCTAAACTCAAATATTCTTTCCATGCACATATTTCACACCCACACTTCTGCATTTTTACATTCTATTCACCATTTCCTTGAATCATGCTTGTCACACTTCTTATGCCAAGCCTAGGGCTTCATGGAAAAAATGGTGTTTCAGATTCCATAACTCTACCGCCTACAAAATATATTGAAATACAACCTATTATAACATTCCACAAAGATTCATCGTGTTCCCATGGTGGAATGCCAGAATTTAGGGCCTTTTGCATGCAAACCCTCTGCTTAAGGATTTACCGACCCGTTTGGAATCAAACTAACACAACTTCTATCTACGAAGACTTCAAGAAATCAAATAAAATGAAAAGAAATATTAAAAAATCAAGTTACACTACCATTCTAAGGATTTACTACTAACAATCTGTACAGAGCCGTACACTACTCTAAAACAACAAATTAACAAAGGAAACACAACCAATGTGGAGCAAAACTTGTCTTTCTTTCCCAAAACTTTTAGCAACCTTTTAAAAGAAGTTCCAAGGCCTTTTAAACACCTTTGGAACAGTTCCAACCACCTACAATGACCCATGGAACTGTCAAGAAGAACTTTGGAAAATTTTCTCACAAAATATTGCGAAGTTGCACTTTGCACTTTGCAACTTTTACATCGTTTACAACTTTTCAAATTTGAACTAGATTTTAAAATCAATAAGATTTTAACTTACTCTAAACACTTCAAAATGAACCCTAAACAACTTAGGTGACCTCCTGGACCTTGGACAAGGTATGTCTAGGAAGGACTACATCCCTGTGACTTATTTCAAAGCACAACAAAAATGGACCTTATAGGTCACTAAGAACCAACCTAAAAAAAATTTCCTTAAAGGATTACAAACATGATTGTGTCTTATGAATGACTTGTGCCCCTGCACCATACTCACGGGGTAGGAGAAAACTCAACTCTCTTGAGTTAGGAGTTCTTAGACAGTTGTCCCATGCTGGAAGATTACTAAGTCTATCGTCCACATAGAATCTAATTCTGGTAATCCTACCCACTTCACCAAATACTCTTTGTAGACCCCTTTCCTTGTCTTCTTGATGAATTTGGAATCAAGGATACACTCCAACTTCACAGAATGACTAGGAGCTAAGTATTGAACCTAATCAACTTCACCTACTTCCATGGGTTCATCTTGATTGGAGGTTAGTAGAGTACCTTTATAAGGGTATAGATCACTGATATTAAATATGGGTGAAATGCCAAGATTAGGTGGAATCTACACTTCATAGGCATTAGTACCATATTTGTGGACAACCTTAAGGGGTCCAATATTCTTCATCAGGAGTTTACTAGGTTTCCCCTTAGGTAGTCTTTCTTTTCTTAAGTAAGCCATAACCAAGTCACCTACTTTATACTGAACATCCCTTCTTGTCTTATCAACATGAGGTTTGTACTTTTCTAAAATTTGCAATAGAGTCTTTCTCACATGTGCATGTATCTTTTCATGTTCTCTGCAAATTTGTCCCCTTGTGCACTTCTAGGATCCAATGAAGTGAGTTCTCTCATTTCTATTACACCTCTGGGATAACACCCATATACAATTCCAAATGGACTCCTTCATGTACTTCTATTCAATGAATCATTATAGGCATATTCTGCTTGCCCAATGATCAAATTCCATGCTTGGCCATACTATTTTATAAGGCACCTTAGTAGATTTCCCAATGTCCGGTTCACTAATTTAGTTTGACCATCAGACTGGGGATGTTATGCATATGAGAATGACAATTGAGTACCAAGTTTCTTTTAAAGGGTTTGCCAAAAATGACTCACAAACTTAGTGTCCCTATCACTGACTATACTTAGGGGTAAACCATGGATCCTCACTATTTCTTTAAAGAAAATCCCTTCTATATAGGAGGCATCATCAATGCTTCTATGAGGCACAAAATGTGTCATCTTTCTAAATCTGTCTACTAAAATATAGACACTATCAAATCCCCTTGGTGTCCTTGGAAAACCTAGAACAAAATAAATGCTTAAACATTCCCATGACCTTTGAGGTATGGACAATGGTTGGTATACCCCTACATTTCTTGAAGTGTCTTTATCCCTCTAACAAATAACACATTTATCTATAAAATTCCTCACCTCTGCTTGAAGTTTTGGCCAATAGTAAAATCTATTAAACTGCTCCAAGGTCTTGTCAATCCCAAAATGTCCTCCTAAACTTCCTTTGTGCTTCTCCTTGATGATATTATCCCTCATGGAGCACCGTGGTATACAAAGAAGGTGTTATTTGAAAAACAACACATCTTGCATCATATAATCTTAATAAGCAACATGAAAGGAATTAGTAAAATTAGTACAAATAGCATAAATTTCACCAAAATCCCTATCACATTTGTAGAGATCTTTGAGTTCACTTATTACAACACTTTGGAGTTGTACTTCTTGGATTGTCATAACTCTTCTACTCAGTGCATCTTCCACTTTGTTATATGTTATCTTCTTGTGTTTGACGGTAAATGTGTATGCTTGGAGATATTCAACTCACTTGAGGTGTCTCTGGTTCAAATTTTCTTGACCATTTAGGAAATTAAGTGCATGGTTGTCTATGACTACTACAAATTCTTTGGGTAGAAGCTAATGTTTCCACTTTTTAATTTCTTGTACCATGGCATAGAGTTCTAGGTCATAGGTAGAATACTTTTTCTTGGCTTCATTCAACTTCTCTGAAAAGGAGGCAACTAGAGGCTAATTTTCTTGCATGACACTCCACAATGAACAATTGGTTAATATCAAGGAGCTTTAGAGAAGGTAACTATGCTAATCTTTGTTTTAATAACTCAAATCCTTTAGTGGCAACCTCTGTCCACTTAAATTGATACTTGGTTACTCCTTTGATGGTATTTAGAATGGGTGCACACACATGACTAAAGTTTCTAAAAAAATTCCTATAAAATGAGGCTAGACTATGAAAGCTCCTAATATCCCCTATTGTCTTAGGAGTTTTCCAATTAAGGATTGCCTCAACTTTTGAGAGATCCTTTTTTAAACACCCTTGGGAAACTACAAAACCAAGATATACAAGCTCTGTTTTGAGAAACTCACATTTTTCAAGGTTGATCCTTAACTTTTCTTCCTGCAACTTCTTCATTACCAAGCCAAATTTGTTTATATGATAGTCTTTTCTCTTGCTAAAATTAAAATCTTATCAAGATATGCAATGAAAAATTTATTAAGAAATTCTGCCAAAACCTCATTCATGAGCCTCATGAATGTACTAGGTGCATTTGTGAGCCCAAAGGGCATCACCATCCACTCATAGAGAACATCATTAGTGTTGAATGTGGTCTTCCACTCATCACCATGTCTGATCCTTATTTGATGATAACCCAATTTCAAATACACCTTTGAAAAGTAACATGCTCCACCGAAATTGTCCATTAGGTCTTCTATTCTTGGCATTGGAAACATGTATCTTATGGTTATCTTGTTTATGGCTCTCAAATATGTGCACATCCTCCACTTTCCATCTTTCTAAGACACTAAGACAGTGGGAACAACATATGGGCTCAAGATCTTCCTTATGAACCCCTTATCTAGCAATTCTTGGACTTGTTTGGCAATTTCTTCATTCTAACTTATTGTCATCTTATAGGCAGCTTTATTGGGAAATTTATCTCCTAGTATGAGATCTATTTGATGGTTAATATCTATCATGGGTGAAAAATAATCTGGAATATATTCTTCTATTATGCCTTTGTACATGTTTAATAGCTTCTGCACCTCTGATGGTATTTCCTCGTTTAGGGTTACTTTGGGTTCCTCTTTAGGATTGACTATGATGACATATCCATGATTTCCCTCATGTATCATCATTCTCAATAATTAATTCCATCATATAAACATGACACTAGTGCCTACATGAATTCCTTCCCCTTTTTCAGGGAGTGGATCCATTTAAAACTTCTTTCCATGTTTAGTGATAACATAGGAGTTCTTCTCCCCATCATGGACTGCTTTGACATCAAATTTCCAAGGCCTCCCTAACAACAAGTGACATGCATCCATAGGAAAGATATCCCATATCACTCTATTCCTATATTCTCCTATCTCAAATTCTACCCATGCTTATTAATCTACTAACACATGTTTCCCTTTATTGAGCCAAGATACTTTATAAGGATTCACATGGGGTAATATTTTCAAATTAAGTTTCTCTAGTATTTCAATTGCTACTATATTCTCTGTAGACCCTGAATCCACAATGAATTTGAAAATATTACCATGGGACTTACAAGTGTTTTTTAAGAGGCTTTGCCTTTGGGGGGGCTCCTTGGAGTGAGGGACCTTCAATAATGTCCTTCTCAACATCAATTTTTCACCATCCAAGACAGGTCCTGCTTTGCTTATAGGTGATTTTACACTTTGGGTATCTACTTTCTGCACTAGTTGAGTGATCCTTTCCCCATGTGTGAACTTGTAGCCTTTTCAGGATAGCTACTCATAGTATGTCCCACTTTGTGGCAGTTATAACACTTTCCAGTGAAAATAGTAGAACCTCTATCTTGGTTTCCAAACCTACCCCTACCATTGCCCCTTCCTCTAAATGAAACTCTAAATTTTCCACCTCTGTATTGTGATTCTATTATACCCTCTATGGTATGTGTATCTTTATACCTTTGGTAATATTTATTTCATCCAAATTTTCCTCTGCCCTTAAATCCTCTTCCACGTCTATTTATTTGGTTTAGTTCTCCTCTTCTCCTTATCTTTTCCTCTGCCCTAAGTTCTAATTGAAACCACTTGTGTACTGTATTAGGGGTGAGGATGCTTATTTCATCTTGTATGTTTTCCCTAAGTCCATTAAGGTACCTAGCTAACTTATCCACTTCACCCTCTTGTTTCCTAGCCCTCAAACCAAGCTTTATATGGAACTCCTTGATGTAGGCACTTACATCTAGGTCTCATTGTCTAAGGTTTTGTAACTTCTTGTGCATTTTCACTTCATAGTCTCCTGGTAGGAATTGAGACTTCATCCGAATCTTCATTCTCTCCCATGAGGTAATATTCTTCTTGCCTTCTTGCACTATTTCTTATTGTATCATATTCCACCATACTAAAGCTGAGCCCTTCAATATTGACTTAGCCAAATCAACCCTCTTTTCTTCTAAGACTTATTTTTAGTCAAAGTGGTTATTTAGTGCTTCAATCTAGTCCAAAAATTCCTCTCCATTTAGGTTCCCACTATAGATGGGTAAACCTTAAAGGTTATCCTTGGTTATAGATTTGAAGGCATCCCAGAACAATTTTTGATCCTTTGGCATGTATTCCTCTTTCCTTTCTGTCATAATTTCCTCATTATCATCTTCTATATGTGACTCATCTCCCCACTCTGTCAACACTTTACCTTTCTCCCTTTTGTGGTCTGGGGTTACCTGTTGGCAAGTTGACATCCTGAGGATGCATGAATCATTTTTGTGTTGTCATCATGGCAACAGAGTCATGTTTATTTTCTGTCATGAAAGACAAAATGACTAAGTATGAAAATAGGGCAGACAGAGATACTCAGCGATCAACACATCAGCGCACATGTGAGAGATCAAGTCAGCGTATGCACATTTAGATATATGTTGCATGACACATGTACATGCTACATCCAGACATGCATAGTATAGAACAACAGTACGATAAAGTTACAGGTAGATCAGTAGACCAACAGTCTAGAAGATAGAGCATGGAAGCCGACTACTGTTTTGATCAACGTGAATTATTTTTTAATGTAATGGCTAAGAACCTTTGGTTCTATGTTTGTAATTATTTAATTAACATTGTAGTAAACACACTTGAGCCGACTTGTTCAGAAGTGTTGTATATTTTGTTTTAGGGCCGACTAGTGTTTTGTTTTGGGTCATGCCTATTTGGATATAAAAATATAAGTATGTAATGTAAAGTTATGTTACAAGCATCGATTATTATGTAAGAGAAAGATACAGAGGGATAGTATAATGAAGTCAATATATGATATAGCTCTTTAAGAGAGTAAGATCATTCACGCATATATAGAACTGATCAGACAACAGTGTCATCACAACAATTCATTTTGATATAGTGCATATCATCTTTCATAAGGTTGTAGCCTTCATCCTATTGGGAAGTGAGCCTAGGTAGTGAGCCATATACCTTTAAAAGGGTTTTGTAAAAGACTCCTAACAGGGTTAGACCTTTAACCAGGTCATTGTACTCAAATTGTAAAGACTGCTTCTAACAGGGCAAAGGAACTTTAACAGGTTCATTATACCTAGTACAATATTTGT
>MU226281.1:1977938-2023897 GCA_018584345.1 Thuja plicata | reverse complement strand
CCGTTTTAGCCATGATCTCCTTACACACTATTCAAGATGCTGACACATCAACATTATTTGCAAGAAATACATTTTACAAAACAAATAATAAGAATAGGAATTATCCAAGGTTGAGACACCTTATTCCCAACAAGAAGAAGTTGGGTCACCTAAACTTCTGTGTTGCTCTTGAGATCAGTGTTGTGGCTTCTCCACCTCCTCCTCCTATTGCACTGTCTTTGTTCAGCATGATTGTTCTTTAGCAGTCCCTATTATGGTCACTCCCTGCATCGAGTCTTCCCCTCTAGTTGTTGAGGGCATATCCGAGGACATTCATCTCCTCCCAGCTGCCAGATTCAGCCCATCTATTGGCCCACCTTCATTGGGGATTCCGTTCTAGGAGTCTGATTCATTCTACTTTGAGCACCAGCTTAGCCTTCTGGTTTCACCTCTCATTCAGGGTTTCCTTGTTACTCTGTACCTCTATTTCTTCAACATTGGAGTTCCATTGGTTCGATCATTCCTACAGGGGTTCCATCATTCTGGGGGGCTTTGGTGTCTCATCCCTCTCTCATGGGGGGTTTGATTGTACTTATGGTTTTGAGAGAGTCTCTTGAGCCATTCTTTTCTTCTTTTTATTCTATCTCTTCTTGGAGTAGGGTTTTTCCCATGTGGTTTTCTCTATTTCTCCACTTTACAGAGATTTGGTTGTGCTTGGGTACCTGATCAGGCCTTGTTGCCGGGACCCTTTTTTCCTGCTTTCATAGTTGTGCTAGGTTAGCTTACCTCCCAAGCTTTGCTTAAGGGGGGGTGTTAGAGTAATTATCTATTTACACTTATTAATTAGATCACTTTGATTTAATTAATTAAGTTGTTTATTACTCTAGTTTACTTAAACTATCTCTTAGGTGTATTATAATTAATATTTATATTAATTATTAATGTGTAACCTAGCTTATCTAGCTTTAGGGTTTCATTCACCTTTATAGGTTGAACTTTGTAGTTTCTTTTTCATTAATTCATATTACAATTTAGCTCTCACTTCTTGAGTGACTTCTAAGTTATTCTCCTTCCCTCTTCCTGCTTCTTTCTTGTTACAGGTTTCTTGCATGTAGGTGTTCTTTGGGTTCTGTGGATTTGTCTCTCAAATCCTACACTCTCAACCTATGAAGTATGTCAAGACACGCCGGTCTTCTCTCCCATGGATGCAACAAAGCCAACTCCTCTTGCGATCACCATGCAACTTTAGTTAACTTTATGTACTTTATATTACTTCTTGACCGACTCTGGCCATGGTTGACCAACGTTGATCTATTTTTGACCATATCTTAGAGTTTTTACCTATTTAGGAATGTTTGGGAAGTTTTAGGACCCTTCAGACCCTGTCTTACCCCATTTTTAATTTACCCTAACCAATTGCACAGTATGGCTAACCAAGTGCACAGGTTGCACAGTTGGGTGCATGTGCTGCATAGTTGGGTATTCCAAATGCAGTTGCTATGCACTTGGGTGTGCTTGCTACATGTTTGGTATGTGTGAGAAACAAAACCCCCTTTTGATCAATTTTTGACCCTATTTATGGGCCATAACTACCTATAAATGACTAAGAGGCACATATGTACTCACCTTTGGTCTTGCGTCTACTGACCGTCGGTAGTTTCACGCTCGTTCCCTGCAGTGATTCTGCATTAGCACTTGATCCATTCTCCTATTTCCATAACTCAAAGTCTTCCAAAAGTGAGAGCGAAAATGACCTCCAAATTCATCTCCAAGCCTTTTTATAACCTCTTAGTTACCTAGATGGACGTGCAATCCTTTCCTTTTGTATTGGTCACGATGCCTTTTTCACTCTGACCCTCATAAATTTTGTGTTTGAGCTCCAATTTTTGATCCATTCATTATTGTGTATCCGTCTCGCCATTGTCGACAAATTGACCTATTACTTGTATTTTTTTGGTCAATTTCTCATGGGGGAACCTATGTATCCCATTTTCATTGGGGCATATTTTAAAGCGATTTTATTCAAAATTATTTAACACAATACTCACAATTGCATTGTATCAAAGAGGGGAAAAATGTAGATGCTAAAAAATGGTTCGAGCCTGCTAGTCTACGTGTTTTAACATTTTTGGTGTTATAAATGAAACATTGTTTTGTGCTCTAATTATTCCTCTATGTTGTGCATATGATCTTTATTATATGACAACATTTTGTCTTTCATCACTAATTGAATATTGTAATTTGTTCAATTATTTGCTAGTATTTCTGTCCTCTCGGCCAAGTCGATAATTTTGTAATCACTTCCGATCAATCCTAAATAATACTAAACCGATCCTAAATGATCCCAAACCATATAAAATCATCTAAAATCAATTCAAATCAATCCTATTCTCGTCCTAATCATTTCAGAATAGTTTTGGATTAATTCCAACCATTTTTGGGCATTGTCCAAGATCATCGATACCTAATCAAATCACATTCTAATCAATCAAAAAACTTTTCAAATCTATTCAATCTTGTCATCATTCTAGGGGAACTGTGCAATTTCATCAATGCTTTGTATCTTTTCATCACCCATTTGATAGCATTGTCCAAGTTCATCAATGTTATTGTTACCAACCTATCATCATCAATTCAATAGTATCGTCCAAGTTCATCAATACTATTTCAGATCATCATTATCTTGGGATCATTTTCCAAGTTCATAAATGTCTTATTATTCATTATCAATCCTATGACATCATCAAAGTTGATTGATGCTATTTAATCATTTTCAAACATCATTATTTGAGCGCATTGTCAAAGTTCATCAATGCCTTAGAGCTATCATAATCCTATTAATATTATCAAAAACAAATTCAATTGTGCATGAGTGCCTTCCATTGACCAATAATCTACAAATTTGTCTTCCTGGGATGAATGACCTGTGATTTATCCCTATCCTTTATGGATAAATTATATTTATTCATTCCTTATCCAAAGTCTCCACAATTAATTAATTTCTAATTAATTAATTGGTTAATTTCTAGTTTATGGAAATTTAGGATTTCATAAATACTATTATCCTTTTATGAGGAATATTGAATTCTTAATTGATTGATTCCTCATAAATCCACCTCATTTATCATCTCCCTTTAATTATGCTTCATCTCCTATTAATTAGCTCCATGAGCTCTTCCATATTTCCCTATCCATTTTCCTTTAATTGTGCTTCCATTTTCCTATTAATTTGCTTCTTCTATTGCCCCTCAATTATGCATTGATTTATGCATGATAATTTGTGCATTCAATTACTAATTCTACAAATTGGTCTCTCATCTCTATAAATTGTGATCTCTTTGTCTTTCTTTGGTTAACTACTATCTCCTAGTATTATTGCAATCACCACTTTGGCTTTCAACATTTGTGCATTGTATCATTGGCAAAGAATAACATCAAATCAACTCAATGGAGAATAAAGGAGAACATTTGAGCATCATTTTAAAAGGATTTTTTTTTTGTGTTATTTGCATATGCTTTGAATTCCTATTTCAATGGATCTAATGTTTAATTAGATGGGTTTGCATATTGTTTAGGGTTTTGTGGTTACTCTAGATGTGCATTCTATGCCATTTTCTAGTCTTATACCTTATTCTATAATTATCAATAAATAAAACATAATATGTGGATTTTACAATGGAAGGAAAATCAATAGGACCAAACACATTAGAATGAATAAGCTCTTACACACCACAATATTTATGAGAACATGAGTAAAAATGAACATGGTTTTTTTTTCCATAAATGCAATGCTCATAGAAAACAAAGTCAAGATTACAATCATTCAAACCTTCAAAAAGATTTTTCTTTTTCAAGGTCCTTAAACCCTTTTCTCCAATGTGATCAAGTCTCTGGTGCCACAACATAGTCTTCTTTGTAGGAAACTTTGAATCAAAATAAAAAGCACCCTTAGGTACCCAAAATCCATTACCATCTATCACAGGTGAAAGTCTCACCTTTTTCAAGGAAGTATTCACAAATTTGGTCCCTACATAAGTACTATTACACTCAACAATGTATGCATCTAGCTTATACAAGGTGCCATTTCTTATACCTCTAGAAACTACCATAACACCTCTTACTATTTTTCACCTTGCATCAGAAAGGACTACCTACATACCTGAATCTATCAATTTTCTAATAGACAACAAATTTTGTCTTATACTAGGGAGATTTAGCACACCACTAATCTTTCTTATTCTACCATCTTGATTTTAACTTTACCATGACTAACAATATTTAAATGAGAACTATCACCCAAGTACACCTTACCTCCATCAAATTATTCATATTCAAAAAACTAATCTCTATTAGAGGTCATATAAAATGATGTACCCAAGTCAATTTATCATGCATCATCGTATGCCTGAGTCGCCAAAGATGCAATGAGCACATTACCATCTTCCTTCTCAAACTAAGAATCAAAATAAAATTTATTCTTTTTCTTCTTCTTCTCTTCTTTAAAGTCCTTATGAATGTGACCAGACTTAACACAATTCCAACAAATGACTTTGGACTTTCGAGTAGATTTGGTTCTCCCTTTTGATTTAGACATGTTACGCTTCTCATTCTTCTTTCTTTTTTCCTTAGGTCTTCCAAGGGAAACTAGGGCTTCCTTGGCACTGATGGATACCTTCCTTGTCATTTCTTTAGAAAGAAAAGAACCCACCACATATTCTATCCTCAAAAAAACAAAAGCACTGCCAATAGCCATAACAAGTGAGGCCCATGAATCAGGTAAATAACAAAGCATCATCTGACATTTCTCCTCTTCATCTATTTTGACACCGATGGATTCCAATTGAGCCACAAACATATTGAATTATTCTCGGTGGTCTATAACTTGTCCACCCTCCTCCATTCTCAAGTAATACAACTTCTTCCTCAAGAAAATCTTATTTACTAAATATTTCACCTGATACATCTCACCAAGCTTCTTCCAAAGCTTCTTTGCAGAGGATTATTCATTGACATTGATTAGAATAGAGTCTGCAAGGCACAATCTGATTAGACCCTTGGCTTTACGGTATATAAAATCAAATTTAGAAGACTCATCTGAATCATAGGTCTCATGACATTTGCAAAAACAACATCCTCCCTGAAGAACTCACCATCTATCAATTCCTGCAGCAAGATCACAAAGTATCTTCTACACAAGCTCCCACTTAAATCTGGATTAGTTCAAAAAACCCAACAACCCAAAACTGAAACCAAAGGTGCTTAGGCTCTGATACCACTTGTAAGGAAGTTAAGTAGCATAAAAAATTCCAACACTAACCCTAAGGGAGAATAATGTAAAAACTTTCTCAGATCATTTTCACAGTTATAAAAACTTAACATAAATAAACATAAGGATAAATAACATTCATACCACAACATAAAGATTTGCATGGGGAAAAACCCTTTTGGGAGAAAAACCCCAGACTCCAAAATCAATCCAATATATTATTCAACAATAAAAAATAGATTACAATATACTTGCAGAGAAATCTTCTTTCAGGAGTATTTTCGATTAGAGATGGACAAAGGTATTTAGAAAGCTATAAGACTCTTACTCATAACCCGTCTCATGCACCTACTATATAAAAGACACAATACAAGAAACCACAAAATGGTATTACAAAACCATGGGATAAAACCACCCCAAAAAGAGGCGCCCATCTTATCTCTAGTCAAAGATGCCCTATGATGTGTCAATACATACACCAACACATGTAACTCCATTTTACAACTAATTTATATGTTTGATGCATTTTTTAAATTTCTTATTTCAGGAGAACCAACTTCCAGAGACCATAACTTTTGGAGCCTCTAAGGCCTTCGAAGTTGGAGTTTGAAGTTTTCGTATGACCCCGTAAAAAAACAAAAAACTTAATATCTTCAAAACTAGACATGATCTTGCCATGAAACTTTACCGACATGCTTATATATCCAAAATGAACCTCTAGAAAATAAATTGGAAAATTTTTATGCTCAAATAATTGACTTACAAAAAATAGGTACCATATGTAAATGCAAGGTTGATACACATTTTCCCAAAAGTAAAGCACGCTATATTTGGGATTTTAATGCAATTTAGGGATGATAATGCAAACTAAAGGTTATAAAATGCAACTATTTTTTTATAGGTTTTTTAACTTTAAAAACCTTGGAAATGCAAGTCTAATGGTATGACCATACAAAATTGGAATAGGAGAAAGACCTTTGAGGACAAAAGGGGTATACTATAGGATAAAGGACCAAGTCAACCCCACCATTGAAAATACTGGGTATTGACTTAATGATGGTGTTGATAAAAGGATAAATTTATTACAAGGTCAAGATTCTTATCCAACATAGGGTGTAACCCTAGGGATTGAATTTTTGGGATTTGCAAAGTTTGATTTAGGTTCTAACTGAAAAATTATAATGATAATGCAATGACACTTATGACAAGGATAATACAATTATAATGAAGATTTGATATGCTAAGGATTGATAATAATGATACAATATGAAATTATGACAAGGGATCATAAAAAACAAAGGCCATATGATCTAAGACTTAAGATAATTATGAAGACTTGTGAATGAAAATGAGGGATAAATGAAAAGCTTAACCAAAAGTTGTAGCAAGTCTCCAAGGTTTTCTAGAAATTCCCTATTTTAAAAAGTTTATAACAAGGTTTTGAAATTTTTTTGAATATTTTGATGAAATTTTGAAAAGGTTTTGAAACATTTTGAAATGGTTTTGGAGGCTTTGACAAGGTTTTGAAGTGTTTTTAAATGTTTTAATGAGGTTTTGAATAATGCAATTGTTTATAACACTCACATAAGACACGTCAAACATAATAGTTGTATCTTTTTTCTTTTTGCAAGAAACACTTCACAACCTACACTAGAAATGAAAATACTTATTGAATCTCCACTTAGATCCTACTCATCAAAATGAGTGGTATCCAGTTGTGCTTATTCAAAGAAGATAACATGTAAGTTTTTTGGCTTAGATGATTGCTAATTTTATGAGCCCAAATCAAAGATGAGTGTTCATTTTAACCCAATTTACCACATTTGGGGTTCATTTTAGCCACATTTAATAGAAAAATTAGATTTGAAAATCATTTAGAAGATAATCTAAGTCCTAAACCCTAGAATCAAAACATTATGTCCAACTACGATGATCTATGACCAACTATGCAGATTTGGGTCTAACTGTGCACAACATATGATCAACTGCACATAATAGGTGAGAAAGTGTTCAGATTAATGACCAGGTATGTAGGAATCCTTCCAAGTATGCAAATCTCCTCTTGTTCCTAAAAAACACATCAAAAAACACAAAAATGAGTTATATCTTTCATGTTCACATCGGGTTCACCAAATGAAGGATAGGAAAAAAGAACATTTACATGCTAAGGAAACCACAAACCCTAAAAGCATACAAATAATCAACATATCCTAGAATTAAATTCATGAAGGAAAAGCATAAAAGATGAAAAAAACAAAAAAAAAACCCTTCAACATGTTCCAATGCCTTTCTTGCTTCTCAAAATACTTGTTGTAGCTCCCTTAATGACAATTATGCACTCAACTATGAAATAAAAATGACATGATAATGAGAAGATTCAAAAGATGCAGCTGGTTAAAATGAGAGAAATGATCTCAATTTATAAGATTTTGGGATGAGAATTAAAAATTAGAAAATGGATGCAAAAAATGGGAATTTGTCATAGAAATGGAGTTACAATTGGAAAATGTCACAATTATGACATTTATGACAATTGGAAGTGTTGCATTTTAGAAATGAAAACTTGGAAGAGAAATTAGAAGCTAAAAAGATGGGAGAAAGGTGTAAGAGAATGGGAAGGGAAGGTGTAAGAAGTGGAGGCTAATAATAGGAGGTGTAGGCTATAAATTGTAGGTGAAGCACAAATTAAGGGATAAAATCCCATTTGGAAAATGAGAGAATATTCAATTATTAAAATCAAATAATTATCACATTTAAGAATTAGAAAAAAATAAGTTAATTATTAATCCTCAAATTAGGATCATTTAGCCAAATAATTAATTGTGAGACCATGGGTAAAAGGGATAACTAAATAATATTTGTTTATCAAAGCTTAGGAGTTAGGGATTAAGGATGGTTTAATGGTTGATTTACCCCTAAAGAGGATACATTGGTCGATGGATAAGGTTGATTGACAAGATTAAATGGATCAAATGATGAAAATAACATAATTAGACAGGGTCAAAATATTAAATCAATTAGGAAAATGATCAAGATTAAGAGATGAACGTGTTAGAATAATTGAGAGGGGGGGGAGGGGTGAATCAGTGGCCTAAAAAATGTTCCAATAAATTAACCCAAAAAAATTATTACCATAATTATAAGCCTCTAGTTATCTTGAATCCTACAAGATGAATGCCTTTAGATTATCTTCTCAAATAACTACTGCTTGGAATTCACCGTAATACCTTATTCTTTATCTTTACCGATTAGTAGTCTTTCATTTACCGAAATATAATAAATTACTTAGTGTATACCGATCAATCCTATTTTAGTAATGTGTAAGGAAAAAAATGAAAGAACTTGGACTCATTAACACATTTGACACATATATTTTTAACATGGAAACCCTGTTAAGGGAAAAACCACTTTGGACCGGTAACCCAAAATTTTCACTCTACCGAAGTGAGCTCGGTGAAGAGCCAACCCTGTTAAAGGTTACAAACACACTATTAAGTGCGACCTTGTTAAAGGATTTAACACTAACAGTTTATCACTTGATATCTGGCACTCCTATGATATCTTCATGATAAACATTTTGATACTCCTTGGGATGTATCTAAATATATAAAGGATTTGTTTAGATCCTTCTCGGTTAAGAGAGTTCTCTGATTCTATGGTAAAACTGAAATAGTATATGATCTATTCATACATACAACTTAGACTTGAATATTTTCAGATCTATTGTAAGCTCATAGTACCTTTATGATTAATGTTTCTTTTCAATACTTTTTCTCCACTTCTTTCTTCTCGATGATGCTATGCTTCTTTGTTGCTCAGTGTCCACAAAAATATAGCTCTGTTCTTTAGCTTGATTGATCAGGACTGTATGAAGTTGTTCTTTACCAATATCTCTTCAACATAATTTTTCTCTATTCACTCCCCTAATTAAAAATTAATTAGCTTGTCTCTTTATAAACATGATTTCACTGTTTCTCAGCCCTTGACTTTCTTGTGCTTGGAATGATCCGTAATTCTAGCCTTTCTTGCTTTAAAGCTTTACTTCAATTTTATCCCATAGATTTCACTTAGACAACTGGAGTAAAACAACTTTAAAACTCTCACTTATCTTTGGATTTTAATTTTTCAATGAAAAAAATATTAACAACCAGTTAACTCCTTTTTTCTTTTAGCTTTTTCCAGCTAAGCCTTTTGTCATTTCTGAACTTCAGTTCTTTTTGGTGTTTAACTCTTTGTTTGCTCAGTCAATACTTCAGTTCTCCTTAGGCATCTCCATCCATCGGGGTTGTCTATCCGTCAGGTAACACTATGATTCTTCTCGTTGATAATGATTGCTCGTGTTTCTTTCTTGGGTATCACTGTGATTTTCTTCTCGGGTTTCTCTATCTATCGAGGTGCACTGACCGTCGTTGTTTGTAGTCACTTGGTGCATACTGAACTTTTATGCATTATTGATAGCATAACCTTTATCTTTCTAGTTCTTTGAAGTCTTTGACATCTTGTATATAATCGATCAGATTATATCAAGTTGACATCAATGAAAATACAATACATTAACTATTTTAATACCTTGCATTAAATTTTTGCATCTCAATGATCATCAACTTAACATCTTCAAACATTCAATCAGTTATAGATCATCAATCTCTCCTTTTGGCATTGATGGAAAAACACTACATTATCAATAATACAATATGAAATATATCAATTGTAGTTCATCAATCTACCAAATTTATTGTTCTATAACCAATACAAATGTTTGGCTCTTGGTAAGCTCATATAGCTTAGATTTGTCTCTTGCAGAGTGCTTTCTTCAATCTTCAATCCCTTCACTAGATAAATGTAGTAGCTTCTGATTCTGTCTCTCCTTGTGTTGTATAATCTTTTCTTGATGTTGACTCTCCCTTTGAGTGTTCCTCTCCTTGATCATCTCTTTTTCCTTTGACAATAATATAGAGTACTCTCTCCCTTAAGTTATTTCTTCCTTAAGTCATCTCTCCCTAATGATACTTCTCTCCCTTTTCATATTCTCTCCCTTACATGTTACATCTCTCTCAAGTCATCTTAAGTTATCTCTCCCTTATGATAGTCATGACGGATATTTATATGTAATCTCTCCCTTTTGATATTCTCTCCCTTTGATAGCAATGCCAAAGTATATCCTTTCTCCTTTTTATAATATAATCCTTGAATTTCCCTATCCATCAATATTACAATGACTCTGGTGTTCGATGTAGATATGTACCTTTTTGTGTACTAATGTATCTTTGCAGTCTATCTCTTTGCTTGCATTAAAATGAATGATCTTCTATTTTAAGTGTCAGCTGATACAACTCCCTATTCAGCTTACTGACCAATAGACAAGGGTCCGACCCTGTTATGCCTTGCATACCCGTGCCTACATTTTGTGTGAAAAATGTTGGGTCTCCTTTTTTGCTTTTGGCTCTTGCCTTGCTTTTTGTCTTTTTGTTTTTGTTGTTTCTTCTCCGGGTTTTCCCTCCCATGAGGTTTGTTTTCTCTTTCTTTTGTCTTTCACATCTCTGGGACCCGGTCCCAGAGTTTGTTTTTTCTTTTCCAGAGCTGGATTCTGGACTCTGGGATTCTTTGCCACGATTTCTCTTCCTCGCAAAGAGGTATGGTTGCATGGATTCCTTGAGCCCGGACTCCAGAGGTTTTCCTATTCTAAAGTTTGTGGAGGGAAGGGTAAATTGATTTTTACCTTAGGTATAAATAGAAATTACATGTCACTTTCACAGTCACCGTGATTAAAACACTTAGATATTTCAGAGCGATTCCTTGGCAATTTAAAGTGTGATTAAGAGTGAATTACTCTAAGCTTAGTGGATAATTACGAGTTGATTTTTGGTGACTGTTTGTGATCGCTGAAGGTTGAAGCTATTGCAGATCAGTCCTGGTGCCTTCTCTCCTTGCCCTTCTTCAGATTTCCAGGTAGGTCCTCTGGTTCCTGCCTTCATTTTTTTGGTTTTAGTTTTGTTTTGTTCTGGCTTGTGGTTCTATTTTCCACATTTTCTACTTCTGGTTTGCCACCCATTGGTGGGTTGGCTCTGCCAGAGGGTTGTCTGTCCTCTGTGCAGCTATAGATTAGTATACATTTTGTATATTGTCTTAGGGTAGCTTCTGTGCATGTGTTAATATTGTTTATATCTGTGTAAAAGTTTGTAAATGATGTATATTTCTGTATATCACATGTATATATGCTTCGGCCCTCAGCCCTCCTGTATTCTTTGTGTATATGTTCTATATATCCTTCCAAGCTTGCGAGTTCCTTGTGCTTTGTCATGTTTTTTTTGCTTCATGAGGTCAAACTGGTCGAGATGGAGTTGCCACGGTTCGAACTTGACACCTCATTGGTTCAAGCCATGGCAACTTTCTCTCTCCTCAGTCTCATCACCTTAATGGCAGGATTAATTTCCCATGAGTGGGCACTCAAAACATGTCCCATCTTGCATTTAATTCCCCTGTGTCAGCCCACTTATCACCATAAATGTCTTTACGCCACTTTTCACCATAACACATGCCAATACACGTTGACCAAAGTATGACTTATTACCAGTCACATTGGCAATGGCTAGTTTGTCCAGATTTTGGACCTCAAGCAAGACCTTGTCTTCCGCTTCTTCCTGCCACCTTGTTAAAACACTTCAGAATGCTAAGTCATGTTCATTCTAGATACCCTAAAACTTTTGATATATGTACTAATGCTTGTTTGACAGGTGTGGGTTGGTGA
The DNA here is from genome assembly GCA_018584345.1 of Thuja plicata. Taxonomy (NCBI): domain Eukaryota; kingdom Viridiplantae; phylum Streptophyta; class Pinopsida; order Cupressales; family Cupressaceae; genus Thuja; species Thuja plicata. Next base: position 2,011,904 of record MU226281.1, on the reverse strand, counting down.
GGGATCTCCCAGAGTTGTAACTTATTTATTATATATATATATATATATATATATATCGTGATGGTTCTCCGGTCTTGCAGGTTGCGCATAACTAAACAGAATGTCTTAAGTACTCACACCTCCTGATAGCCTAGAGCTACCCACCACTTCCACCTGGGCAGCTACAAAAACAAAGATGGAAAGAATGCTAGCGAAGCTACCCCTAACCTCAAAGTATCCAAAGGGGGGGAGTCTTGTAGGGTCCAAGGTAGATTCCAAGGTCTGAGAAATCATGGACACAGATCCCGGGCCTTATGATGAATTGCAAGGCCTAATCCAAACCATTTACAATTTGAAGAACACCAGAGACAGTTTGGCCACTTCTTTGGCCACCTCTGGTATCATAAAGGCTGCAAACTTCCCCTGTATGGTGCAGTTGCTAGAGTTAATAAAGCAACTGGAAGTACTCTACAACATACCTAATCGCACCATTTTTCTCGCCGATCCTTGGCCGCTACACTACCCAGCTACGATTGTTACCTTGGACACCGCAACCTTCGCGTTTGGATTGGGAATTGCATAATTCAAGGGGTCTACTATCATCACTTAGGTCGACTCACTAATGGAATTCTAAGAAGCCGAGGCCATTTCTTGATAGTACCTTAACACTCATTGGTTGAAGTCCCCGAAGAGGGACCATAAGAGAATGAAGTTGGAAATTGCCCGTAGGGATATCAAGGAGCCCATTCAAGTGGGCATCATATTTTTATGCAGGGTTTTTGGATTGCTCCACACCCAGGAATTCTTGGCGTGGATGTACTATTTTATATAGTACATCACAACCCATAATCAGACCTTCAACTGGGCGGCTATCATAGCCAACCATGTGGATACACAGATGAGGACCGTCGCCCAGACCTCTTAGTTTTATATGACTTCATATGTGCTATGGGCCTTAGCACAACAAAGACCAGCTTTTCCAAGGTTGGGCATAGTCGGAGAGCTTGGAAATGGGCTGGGTCAAATGACACCGTGGGATCATTATCCCCAAGTGCAATGGGAACTTTGTTTCCAAAATTTTTGCCGGGTAAACGATGCTTTTGTTTACAACAAAATTCTAACACTTACTCAGGATTCTGGGTACCACCTCTCACAAGCGGTGATGACCCTGGTCAGCTCCTACAACCATTTTTTTATTCAGTTCCAGCATCACACTTACATTCGGGTGACAGGCTTCAATGGGAAGCCCTACCTTCTTTCCTGGTATTACGGGGACATAATTATTCTCTTAGAATTCTGCCAACACTTGATGGATCTGCACGCCTTCTTCACTTTGAAGAAGGTCATCAAAGTTCCATTCCCATTCTCTTATGAGGATTATACATGTAACCTCACCACAGCCCGGGAGGCAAACAATGAACTAAAGAGCTTGGGGCTGGTGGAATTCCACCACGCCCAGAAGAATTATGATCCCCATGGCAAGATTACCACAACACTACCTCGGGCATCCAAACTGCATGAAGAGGATATTGAAGACTTCTAGGTGGACTGCCATGATAGTTTTGATCTCTAGGCCTGACAGAATACAAGGATGAGCAAAGGGCTCATGAAAACACTTGACCTTCAGACTTTTCTGAAGGGATTTAAAGATGACGGGCCGCTGGAAGATCCAACATACAAAGGACAAGGGTTGGATAAATAGGATCTTCCTCCAGTAGATTGGTCCATCTCAAAAGACCTAACGATTGAAGGGGTATGCCACCCCATTTTGGAGGCAATTCACTAGTACTTTTCTTATGTGTGTCCCAAAAGCACCCGAAAGAAATCAACAGTTAAAAAGACCATTCCATCTTCAGCTGGTGCCAGACCTTCTTTGTCTATCGTGGTTGCTGAAGTAAGCACAAGTAGAGGGAAAGAGAAAGAGGGTGCCTTAATTTCCAAGGCACCTCCCTAGATCCCTACCCTTATGATGGCTCAATTGCATCAACAAATGGAGTCAGAAAAGCTGACCAGTCAGCAACTAAGTATGCAAGTATCCTCCATACTTCTTGTAGCTCTAGTGGCATTCGCTCACTCGGCGGGATCCCCATCGTTGGCTGCGATGATGAGTAGATAGAATTTTGCTAAGGTAGAGTCTACTAGCATTCTAGATATTAGGGCTTCACTTATAAGAAAGAAGAAAGCAATGGTGGTCCCCACACCAAGCACAGCTGCCACCCCTGGTATGTCAGAGATGCCCCCAATGGATGTAAGTTTAGACTCTCCTGAACTAGAAGATATTTTAGAATCCTTGCCCTCGCATGACAATTTTGATGACACCTTCTTGATGGAGGAGCTCCTGGAGATTCAATAGGGCATAGGTCATGTGGTGGAAGACATTGCAGCTTAGGATAAGGAAGAGACCCCCATAGAGAAAGAAATCTCGAAAGAGAAAGATACATCAGAGGAGGCTTGGGAAGAAGTACAAATGAAACTTGAGTAGGAGAGAATACCATTCCAGGAGACTGAGAACATACCAAGGCAACACAAAGATGAGCAGAAAATGATCAGAGAACTTGGACCTACAGGATCAACCGTACCCTCGATCGTCATGCTCCAAACACCTTTGGTAACTCCGGGTGATAAAGTGCCCCAGAGCAATTTCAATGAGGTATTAATGGTGAGTGCCTTGCTAAATTTCAGCCAGAGACCTCACCCACCTCTGGAGGATGTTCCAATGGAGGAGAATGCTCTAATAGATGAAGCCAATGTGGCCTAGGAGCAACAACAAAAAATAGACCAGGAATTACCTGATAAAGAAAATTAAGAAATAGCTGGCACCAGGAGGGACAGAGTCCCTAGAAATATAGAAGAGATTGAGACCAGAGAAAAGGCTCCAGATAGTACAACAGAAGATGCCAGTATGGCAGAAAATGTTGAGGGTTTCAAAGAATAGGAAATAGAAAAGGAACAAGAATAGGAGGAACTAGAATGAGAGGTGGATAAAGAGCCTAAACATAACATACACTCTGGGAACATGCTTCCAGATTCCAAAAGGAATCCTAATGAATAGGTCTTGATAACAAAGCCGCCCCAGCCGCCCCAATGGCTAGTGGAATCCAAGAAGAGGAAAGCCCTGGTGATGGCCACAAGTGCTCCACTCTCACTGGCTGAAATGATGGCTAGGAATATAGAGGCTAAGAAGCCCAAGAAAGCGTGGGAAGTCCATACTCTCTAGACTGGTCCCACCGGTATTACAGTTGTGACCATCACAACACCCCCTCTTGATGCAGATGTAGCGGCCATAAGGCTCAAGGACTACAACATAATAGAAGTGGCATTGGGAAAAAGGGATAAGCAAGGAGATGGACTTACTGAAAGAAGCCACCAAGGAAATAAAGGCTAGATACCTCAAACAGGGCCATAAGCTATAAGAATAAAGAGGAACAAATGCCAATCTCCTCGTGCTTTTGGCAAAAATGACACAACCCTTGTCAGAGGTCCACCCCAGAACCCCTTCTTATATATTGCCGCTTGCACAGGGCGATGTGGATTCTCTCAGGATTATGAAAAAGAAAGCACAAGTTGTGGATCGATGGGCCACCGAGCAAGTGACCTCTATGAGACAATTTTTGGTAGCATCCCTCTCAGACCTCTACTCAGTCAGTTCTCTTCTCAACCAGGAAAAAGGCTCCGCTATTATTTGGGAGCAAGATCTAGCCAAGTATGAAAAATGGAAGGCTAGGCTAGAAGAGATCCACAACATAGGCGAAGAAGTTGCAACAAAATCTAGAATTTTGGGAGATGAATACTACGATTCCCTTAAGGCCCAGTACTCCAAACTTATCATAAAGATTGAGGTGTGAAAGGAACTAGTTAAGGCCCTGAAAGAGAAGGTGACAACAACCCAATATCCCTTAGGCTTGTTTGAAACATTTGTGGTTGGGGTATCGCAAGTTGATCCCTTCACCACTGGCACATGTACCTTGGAGGACTATGTCCTCAGCAAGTTTGATGAGCGGATGGAGTCCCTGTATTTGCCTACCAGATATTTTGACTAGGGCAGGCTATCTTGATTGTCCAAGATGATGATTTGATCACATGATGCCATCAAGATGGTGGATGAATTCTGGAATAGGACTAGAGATGTTGAGGAAGCAGTGGAGGCTGTTCGTAGCCGGTGGGATAGCATCAAAGATGTTGATGAAGAAAGCATAGGCCAAGTGTTAGAGGCTTGGGAAAAATCATAAGGAGCAATAAATCCCTCTGGATTCTAGAGATGTTCAGTGGAAGATGTGCTTTTATTCATTCATTCTTTTGGAACGTGGGTTCCTAGATCCTAGAATTTTGGATCCTTCATTTTTGAACTCTTAGTGACCTGTGTGCCAGTTCCCAAGACCGACCAGTCACTTTCAAGATAGTTAATAAAGGTTGTTAGAGGGTTGGTAACCACAACAAGGCACATCAAATCGATAAGAGGTTTTCTGATAGATGGTATTCCCAAGGTGCCACTTCAACATTACACTTGGCGCATCGGTGACAAGGTGCCGCTTTCCCATTTATGAGGCATGCAGTCTCAATCCTTGAGAGATCAGATTTCTTCTCTCTCCTCCTAGCTCTCTTCTCAAGGAAAATTCTTCCACTCCAATTTGCTTTTATTATTCTTCTGACATGTCAGACCTTCTCCATCTCAAAGTATTTTGTAGCGCGGTGCAGGTAGTACCAGCCACCAGAAAATAGTATTATGTTGTAAAAGTGTAAAATAAGTTAGGTTAGTTTTAGGTCAAATGATGTGTATAAATAATAAGTCTAACCTCATTCCAAGGATCAGCGAAATTGATGATTTTACAGTCCATAGTTAATAGCAATTTGGTTTTCTCAGTTCTTAGTTGTAGAGCTCAATGCTCCATAGTTTCTAAGCTTTCAGTAGTTAAATGCTCCCTTGGAGTCACCATTGTACTACACACCGGTGCTTGCTGGAAAAGATGTCAATGAAGAAGGAAGAGTTCTCTTGATGATGTTGTTAGAATTCTCTCTTCTGGGTTAATGGTATTTTATGCTTTGTGTTCTTCATGTCCTTTGCTTTGATACTTAAAGTAGATTAACGATCTCCTTTCCTTTGCTACTGATAAAATATAAACTGATGGTTGTATATTTCTTTGGTATTTCATGTAGTGTGTTAGAGCATTGTTGATGTTTTGAATGTTTAGTATAACTATAGGTAGATGAAATCCTTCTAACTCTGTAGTATCTTTTGAAGTTTATTTTTTAAGTAAATGTGCGCTTGCAGGAAACCCCACTCACTTGAATCCCTGGAGAATGATGAGTTAAAATAACCAGCTATCCCCCTCAAACAAAATAGTCACATCTCCCAACCGAGCCCCACACTGTCAAGAACCAACTCTCACATGCTTGGAGGCCCAGGGAATCTCATTTACCTAGACAACCTTTACAGGAAAAGTTGGCCGGTACCCCAGTACCCGGTGACAACTTACCTCTATTGGCATACCCGGTCACAAAGTCCCGTCAATAGAAATTGGTGCTAGAAGGAGGACATGAACATGTCCCCCTTTGAGGATTTATATTTCACACCACCTGAGGGTTCCCCAAGCCATAGTTTTAGGAGTCAAGCCTTTAGTGGGATTGGATCATTCTCACCAACAAGATTCAAAAGAGTCCTTAGATCAGCTCCCAACCCTAGAAGGTTTGTTGAACTCGAGCCTCCTGCTCGAAAGAAATACACCCTGAAAGTTAAGTCAGCCACCATTGTCTGGGGATCTAGCATACCACAAAATACCCAAGTCCCCCAGACGATCCTAGGAACTAGTGCGTAACCCACTCAAAACCCAACTCCCCCAATGGCTACATATTTTGGAAATACTAGGTCGCTGATGGGAACTTATCCGGGTGCAACCAATGATTTACCTTCGCACCCAGAAATGATTTGTCCCTGATATAAGCACTTGGGCTCACGAACCGCCAAAGGGCATCTACAAGCATACAAAGATGCCATGAACTGACACCGAATCTAACATCAAGATGTTGTGACCTAGATGTTCCCTCTATCCTTGGGATAGAACAAACTGAACTGGTACCTTAATCTTCCTGCCAACTTCATCAACAGTTGGCAAGACATGGAGGATGCCTTCCTGGCTGCCTTCCGCGTACATGTGGACCCAGTGTGGTCCCACAACTAGTTCATTTCTATCAGGAAGGAACCAAATGAACCCCTTGTAGCATTCAACCATCAGTTCCAACGTGCCTTGAAATGGTGCATGGGTCCCTTCATCCCATCCACGGAGGTGACTATCTTGACCTATCTCAATGCAATGGACCCCTTCATTGCCACTCTCCTCTATAGATCTACCGCTTTAGGTGACCGAGACACTTTGGTGAAGGTTTACAGCCTAGCCTTAGAACTGTCTTGTGGCCTTAACAAATCCCTGGGCGGGATTGGGAAGAGCACGCCATTCAAGATGACCCCTGATGAAACTTCATACACCAGGGGATATAACCCCAATCTGGTAATCGGTGCTCCCACGATGGACATGAATCTTCCGCCATCACTGATAGACCAGCAGGCCCAGTACGTGTATCCATCAAAAACTCAAACAACATTGAGGCTGGAATCTTTTCCTTGGAACCAGCTATAGTAAGTGCAACAACCATAGACACAACCATCCCGAGTGCCTTTCTTCTAGTCATCTACAGCTGGAGGATTTTCGCCCTCGACTCTGGTGAATACTGCTACCTTCCTGAGAAACCAACAACAACAACCGTCACACTTTGACATAAATACTCAGTTGACTGCCGAGATTGAATCCCTCCAGCGAATTCTATCTACAGTGACTGTGGACATGAGTCAACTAAAGGCAGGGTCCTACACACCCCAGGATTCCAATTCCTAGAGAGAGAATATTTTCTCCGGCCAACGAACTAATGCCAGAGGAAGAAAATACAACAACGGGCCTCAGCCTAGCCAACAACAATGGAATAACAATGCCAATATCAAAGGTCCCCCTCTAATCCAAAACACCAATTAGAGTGGCGCTGGACCGTCCCATTTCATGCCAGTCATTGACTTCCAACCCATGACCAACTGGTGTAGATTGCATGACACAGGCTCCCACAATGAGGTAAATTGTGCCATGTTGGAGAAAGTCATCATTATTTTCTAGCTAGATAGACAACAAGCATCTGATCCTACTCCCCCAGAGCCTCCTATGCAAGAGCCCACTCATGATGCATTCACCTATGAGACCATCTTCTTTGGGACCACTAGAGAAGATGAAGAAGAATCTAAACTACAAAGATTCTTTGATGAGTCAATTTTGACCTTTGAGGCCAATGCCTTCAGCAACCCAAGGAATCCCTACAACACTCAGAGTCAGGCTGGTAAAGGGCTAGTTTACATGCCCACACCTCCCAAGGACACTCCTCCCTGGGACAACACAACCGATCAATCTGTCCCTCCAAAGGGTTCTATTTCTAACCAAGCAAAGGACCTGGCTGAGGGAAGCCACCAATTCTCAGGAGGAAGGTTTGACATCACAAAGGCGTTAGAAAAAACCACCACCTCCATGACCTTGATGGAGGTTTTACTAAACTATCTCAAGTAGAAGAAGTCTCTTTTGAAGCTCTTGGAAAACCCAGAAGCTGTCATTCACTCACCCAAGACTGTCTCTTTCGAGGACACCAACGCGGATATCTTTTGGGGAATACTAAAGATCCTCCCTTCCTGCTAGGCCTGAACATACAAGGGAAAAAGTACACAACTACCTAGTAGATTCTAGGGCTTTGGGAAACATCATGCCCCTACCTATATGCCAGAAGCTTGGATTCCACCCCACCCTGTCTAATGGTGCAGTGATCCAACTGGACAAAACTGTTGTGAAGATGGTGGGCAAACTGAAGAATGTTTGGATTCAACTTATCTAAGACCCCAGGATAGCCAACACCATTGACATATAAGTGGTGGACATCCTAGAGACTTATGGGATGTTATTAAGTTGGAATTGGTCTAAGTTCCTGAATGGATAATTTTTGACTAACTTCTCCCACTTATGGCTCCCTTGGGAAAGAGAATCTAACAAGATTCAGGTCAAAAGCAAGCCTCAGATGAAGCAGGCCCTCACTGAAGTTAGGAGGGTAAATGAGGTCCTATTCTCTGAGACTTCCCCAGGGTGTACCAACCCCTTGAGATCTTAACACTCAATTTCACCCCGGGGAGGATCCCATAGTTCTACAGAGAACCCAGGACCTAGAAGAAAAATTGAGGGTTGAGGTTAACTCTTCCGGTGCTGCAACGACCCCTACCACACTCTTGTCTGGCACTTGGTGCCAGGTGCATTACCAAAAACATTCAAAGCTGGAGTGTGAGCCTTGTCTTACCACTGCTACCCAGCACATAGATGCCCTATGGAGAAAAGAACACACAACCGATTCTCTGAGACTCAAAACTTTTGTTGATGGTGCCCCTTCGACACCGCTTGTCTGGGAATCCCAACCAGAAGTCTCTCCAAAGGTAAAACTCACCCATGTACCACCAACACTGGGGGAAACTCCTCCCAAGCCTCCCCAAAAAAATCCAAAGACCACTTCGTCTTCCCAGCCCTAGACAATGAATGATGACTTGTGGACCCTTAAGTTCGATGGGTCCCGAACTAAACAAGGTTGTTGGGCTGGAGTGGAATTAATCAACCTGGAGGGAAAATCCTTCCTCGCATCTTATAGGCTATAGTTAAATTGCATGAACAACATCATGGAATATGAGGCTTTGGTCCTCGGACTCCTATTTGCACTAAGAAAGGGAATCACTCACCTTCGGGCCCTGGGTGATTCAAAGTTGATTGTTAAATAGGTCCGGAGTCAATATACTTGTCACAATAAGAGGCTAGTTGCATATCGTAACTGGGCATGGAACCTTATTGAATATTTTTATGCCTTCAGTATCAATCTTATTCCTCAGAGATGGAATTATGTCTCGGATTCCCTTGCTGTTTCTGCCAGTGCACTTGAGCCCATGGCTGGCTCGCAACTCTGGAGATTTTTTGTTGAGATGATCCCCACCCCATCCACTCTAGATAATGTCACCTATTTTTAGGTCTTTGAGGATGATCAACATATCCTGGCCTTCATGGCTAATGTTGGTGTCTTCAAGGACTAGATAGTGGAAGAAAGAGATCATGATGATACTGGGCAAGGTGATGAAGATGATGGGATCATGGACCTACCAACCAATACCATCCTGATGAGGATGGTTGCACTTAAAAAAATCTTTGACTCAGACCCTCGGGGCTGGGAAAAGATACCATCCTCCTCTGAGGCAGAAAAATTTAAGAAAGTGAACATCAGCCAGCCCAGTGAAGAGAAAATGATACACATCGGCACCTCCTGCTCACCTGAGGAGAAGGAGAAGATTCTTGTGGTTATCTAAGAATACATAGATATGATCACGTGGGGGTATGAAGATTTGAAGACATATGACACATCTATCATGACCCATACCATCCCACTCAAACCTGATGCTAAGCCTTTTTGGAAAAAGCAGTGACTGGTCAACCCACTAATTGAGCCTCTGATTCACCAGGAGCTTCAAAAACTACTGTCAGCCTAGATAATCTTCCCAATCCTGAATACTATGTGGGTGGCCAAACTGGTCCCTGTGGGGAAGAAAAGTGGTGAAATTTTCCTTTGCGTGGATTTTTGAAATTTGAACAAGGCCTCCAAGAAAGACAATCATCCTCTCCCCTCGTTGGATGAGGTATTGCAAATCATGAATGGATCTCAGATGATGTCCTTCTTGGATGGATACTCCGAATATAACCAAGTCATAGTTAAATATGAGGATAGAGACAATATGACATTTACCACCAAGTGGGGAATGTTTTCCTACCAGAGAATTCCCTTTGGCTTGATTAATGCAGGGGCCACTTTTTAGAAGGCTATGGACATTGCATTTGAGGGCCTTGTGAAGTGGTGCATAATCATCTACATGGATTATTTGATCGTCTTTTCCCAGGATAGGCGTAATCATTCCACCCACCTTGCCTAGATTTGTGAGAGATGTCACCAGTATGGAATATCCCTCAACCCAGAGAAATGCATATTCAGGGTCACTGAAGGGAATTTGCTCGGGCATATTGTCTCCAAGAAGGCTATATCCATTGACCTCGAGAGAGTTGAAGCACTTCTAAATCTACAAATTCCTGACAGCAAGAAGGAAATGCGATCTTTCTTTGGAAAGATCAACTTTGTCTGGTGGTTCATCACTGGATTTACTGAGATTGTAAAACCACTCAACAAGATGATGAAGAAGGATACCAAAATTGAGTGGAGTCCTGAAGTAAAGTGGGCATTCACCCAAATTAAGCAAATGATTATAGAGGCACCAGTTCTAGCTAGTCCAAACTACTCCCTCCCTTTCTACATTTATTCCTTTGCTTCACCACATTCTACCGTGATAGTATTGACCCAAAAGGTCAAAGGGGAAGAATGACCAATAGATTTTATGAGCTCCCCCTTCAAGAATGCCAAAGTTTGGTATTCATCCTTGGAAAAGTAGGCTATTGCTCTTGTTCACGCCGTGAAGAAATTTTGGCATTACATTCTCCGAAGAAAGGTGCATGCCATCATTCCAGACCAAGCAGTGAAATCTCTATTGATGCAGAGTGAATTGGGTGAAAGATGGGGGAAATGGATGGCCATCCTCTAGGAATATGATTTAGAAATGCTAGGGACTAAGTAGAGCAATGGAAAAAGAGACTCCCCACATCGAATGCTAGACATATACGGTGGAGTCCATTACTTGAGATCTATGGTACATGGACCTAGTGTACCTATTGTTAAATAAAAGATGCCCAGAGGGATTTCCTCCCAACAAAGGCCACACCCTGTGGTTGAAAAGTGCACACTTCATGATAAAAAACTCCATGCTTTTCATTAGGAATTATGAGGGAATGTACCTTCGATGCATCGATAGGGTTCAAGCTACAAAAATAATTGAAGAATTTCATGGGCAGTTTGGAATAGGGCATGGCTCAGCTGACACCACTACCCATCAAATTCTCCAGGCTAGATACTATTGGCCCTGTATTTTCAAGGACATCTACACTCACGTCCGAAAGTGCCATACTTTCCAAACCGTGACACATTATGAGCGTAACCTGACTATGCCTTTACAGCCAATTTTTGAAGCTAGACCCTTTTCTTGATGGGCATTTGAATTTATCAGAGAGATCAACCCCAACTCATCTGCCAACCACCAATACATCCTAACTGCTACCGATTACTACACCTGGTGGTCTGAATCCATACCTTATAAAAATAACACGACAGATGTAGTTATAAAATTCCTAGAAGAAAACATCGTCACAAGATTTGGAATGCCTTTTGATATAGTGTGTGACAATGGTCTGGTATTTTCTTTGGCACAATTACTAGAATGGACCTATGACTGGAAGATCACTCTGAAGTTCTCTAGCAACTATTATCCCCAGGGGAATGACATTGCTGAATCGACCAACAAAAAATTGCTTGAAGTGATCAAACACTTGTTAGAACATAATCCCCGGGATTGGCATTAAAAAGTGAGGTTCACCCTCTGGGAAAGTTGCATTCAAATTAAGGCTGCCCTAGGGACATCCCCATTCCATCTGGTCTATGTCCAGAACCCATTATTCCCCATAAACTTATAGATCCTAGTTTTACAGTTCATGTAGGAATTTGGCAACCGGGATAACATCGTGGAGGTTTGGCTCCTAAATCTGGTGTGGATGGAAGAATAAAGAGACACAACCCTTGAAAATTTTGCACATCATCAAGTAGTGGTAAAATGGTGGTTTTATCGAAGAGCCTGGTATAAGGCCTTTTAGATTTTGGACTTGGTCCTCCTATGGGATAAAGCCTGGGAAAAGAAAGGGAAGCACACCAAATTCCAATGGCTCTGGCTTGGACCATACTTGATCTCAGAGATCTACGGGGAAAATACCTATCACCTTAGTACCATGACCAAGGAACCTGTCCCATTGCCCGTCAATGGATAGTTTCTCAAACATTATTTTGAGTGAGGCAGATTTGTCCAGAGTTGTACTATATGTAAATCTTCTTTCTTGTAAATATTTCTTTCCTGGTGCCCCATTTGGGGTGCCTTGTTTTGTAAATAGTTTTGATGGCTGTCCTCTGGGACTGCCCCCTTTCATTTTTGTTTTTCTTTCAGCTTTGTTCTTTCTTTTTTGGGTTTCTGATGTTTTTCTCCCCTCTTGTAGACCGGTATGCTTTGCATAACATCTAGTCTCCAGGATGGTGCCTTCTGTATTTATGTTGAATTCAAAATCTATTGTTACCATGGTGGAATTGGTCTAGTCTTTGGAGTTATTGTGTGAGTTTGGTAGTAGGCTATGAGTAATCTTCATTAGATTTATCCTTGGAAGTCTAGTAATCAATTAAATCAAAATTAAAGGGAACAAGTAATCAGACACACCGAGAGTATATCGGTTGCATTGGTTTGTTGGCCCAAGTCTGAACTTTTAATATTCTTTTTGGGTCTAGAGTTTTTCTTCCCCATTTAGAAAATCAAGGTGGATGGAAGGGTGAAAGAAGTACCACCATTGAATTAAGCTAAGCTTGAGCTTAATGGTGAAAGAAGTGCCACCCTCTGATCCAGAAAAGAATAAAACAAAAAGAAAATAAAAGATGAGATAAAAACTCTGGTATCCAGGAGAAACAAGAAAATTTGATGACTTTGGATCGATATATTTAGTGCCTCTTCTCCACTTCTCCCAGAGGTCATCGGCTTGATTCCCTTTAAAAGAACACACTTCACCACTGACAAAAGACCAAGGATTGGATCATGTATGAGCTGAGTTTTCTCAAATGCCTCACGCCTGGCAAGCAGGATACTCTGAGTAACGATTGGTTCTGGTTTCGCTAATAAGAGATTCTACAGTTCTCAAATGCACTAAGGCATTCATCCCAAATAGTCACCATTTGTTATGCCCTTCATACCCGTCCCTACATTTTGTGTGCAAAATGTTGGGTCCCCTTTTTCTCTTTTGGCTCTTGCCTTGCTTTCTATCTTTTTGTTTTTGTTGTTTCTTCTCTAGGTTTTCCCTCTTGTGAGGTTTGTTTTCTCTTGCTTTTGTCTTTCGCATCTCTGGGACCCAGCCCCGGAGTTTGTTGTTTCTTTTCCAGAGCCAGATTCTAGACTCTAGGATTCTCCACCATGATGTCTCTTCCTCATGAACAGGTATGGTTGCATGGAATCCTCGAGCCCGGACTCTAGAGGTTTCCCTGTTCTAAAGTTTGCGGAGGGAAGGGTAACTTACTTTTTACCTTGGGTATAAATAGAAATTACATGTCACTTTCGCAGTCACCGTGATTAAAACACTTATATATTTCAAAGCAATTCCTTGGTGACTTGAAGTGCGATTAAGTGCGAATTACTCTGAGCTTAGTGGATAATTACGAGTTGATTTTTAGTGACTGTTTGTGATCGCTGAAGGTTGAAGCTATTGTGGAGCGGTCCTAGTGCCTTCTCTCCTTGCCCTTCTTTAGATTTCTAGGTAGGTCCTCTGGTTCCTGCCTTCATTTTATTGGTTTTGGTTTTGGTTTTGTTTTGTTCTGGCTTGTGGTTCTGTTTTCTTTGTTTTCTGCTTCTGGTTTTCCACCCATTGGTGAGTTGGCTCTGCCAGAGGGTTGTCCACCCTCTGCGTAGGTATAGATTAGTGTATGTTTTGTATATTGTCTTAGGGTAGCTTTTGTGCATGTGTTAATATTGTTTATATCTATGTAAAAGTCTGTAAATGATGTATATTTCTATATATCACATGTATATATGCTTCGGCCCTCAGCCCTCCTGTATTCTTTGTGTATATATTCTATATAGACTTCTAAGCTCACAAGTTCCTTGCACTTTGCCATATTTTTTTTGCTTCATGAAGCCAAACTCGTCGAGATGGAGTCACCATAATTTGAACTCGACACCTCACTATTTCAAGCCATGGCAGCTTTCTCTCTCCTCTGTCTCATCACCTTAATGGTAGGATTATTTTCCCATGAGTGGGCATTCAAACCATATCCCATCTGACATTTAATTCCCCTGTGTTAGCCCACTTGTCACCATAAATGTCTTTACGCCACTTTTCACCATACCACGTGCCAATACACATTGACCAAAGTATGGCTTATTTCTAGTCACATCGACAATGGCTAGTTTGTCTAGACTCTGGACCTTCAGCAAGACCTTGTCTTTCGCTTCTTCCTTCCACCTTGTTAAAACACTCCAGAATGCTAAGTCATGTTCATTCTAGATACCTCAAAACTTTTGATGTATGTACTAACACTTTTTTGATAGGTGCGGGTTGGTGAGGGATCTCCCAGAGTTGTAACTTATAACAACTCTCTTGATGGTTCTCCGGTCTTGCAGGTTGCACATAACTAAATAGAATGTCTAAAGTACTCACACCTCCTGATAGCCTAGAGATACTCACCACTTCCACCTGGGCAGCTACAAAAACAAAGATGGAAAGAATGCTAGCAAAGCTACCCCTAACCTCCAAGTATCTAAAGGGGGGGAGTTTTGTGGGGTCCAAGGTAGACTCCAAGGTCTGGGAAATCACGGACATGGATCCTGGGCCTTATGACGAATTGCAAGGCCTAATCCAAACCATTTACAATTTCAAGAACATCGGAGATAGTTTGGCCACTCATTTGGCCACATCCAGTATCATAAAGGCCATAAACTTCCCCTGCATGGTGTAGTCAATGGAGTTAATAAAGCAACTGGCAGTACTCTAGAACATGCCTACTCACACCATTCTGCTCACCGATCCTTGGCCGCTACACTACCCAGCTATGATTGTTACCTTGGACACCGCAACCTTCGCTTCTAGGTTGGGAATTGCATAATTCAAGGGGTCCGCTGTCATCACCCAGGTTGACTCACTAAAGGAATTCCAGGAAGCCGAGGCCATTTCTTGACAGTACCTTAACACTCATTGGTTGAAGTCCTCGAAGAGGGACCATAAGGGAATGAAGTTGGAAATTCCCCGTGGGGATTTCAAGGAGCCCATTCAAGCGGGCATCATATTTTTATGCAGGGTTTTTGGATTGCCCCACACCCAAGAATTCTCAGTGTGGATGTACTATTTTCTATACTACATCACAACCCACAACGAGACCTTCAACTGGGTAGCTATCATAGCCAACCACGTGGAAACACATATGAGGACCGTCGCCTAGACCTCTTAGTTTTATATGACTTCATATGTGCTGTGGGCCTTAGCATAGAAAAGACCAGCTTTTCTGGGGTTGGGCATAGTCGAAGAGCTTGGAAATGGGCTGGGCCAAATGACACTGTGGGATCATTATCCCCAAGTGCAATGGGAACTTAGTTTCCAAAATTTCTGTCGGGTAAATGATGCTTTTGTTTACAACAACATTCTAACACTTACTCAAGATTCTGGGTACCACCTCTCACAGGCGACAATGACCCTAGTCAGCTCCTATGACCAGTATTTTATTCAGTTCTGACATCACACCTACATTCGGGTGACAGGCTTCAATGTGAAGCCCTACCTTCTTCCCTGGTATTGCGGGGACACAATTATTCTCTTAGAATTCTACCGGCAGATGATGGATCTGCATGCCTTCTTCACTTTGAAGAAGGTCATCAATATTCCATTCCCATTCTATTGTGGGGATTATACATGCAGCCTCGCCACAAATTGGGAGGTAGATAATGAACTGAAGAGCTTGGGGCTGGTGGAATTCCACCATGCCCAAAAGAATTATGATCCCCGCAGCAAGATTGCCACAGCACTACCTCGGGCATTTGAACCGCATGAAGAGGATATTAAAGACTTCTAGGCAGATTTTCAGGATAGTTTTGATCTCCGGGCCCGAAAGAATACAAGGATGAGAAAAGGGCTCATGGAAATGCTTGACCTTTGGACTTTCCTGAAGGGATTTAGAGATGACAGGTCGCTGGAAGATCCAGTATACAAAGGACAAGGGATGGATAAATAGGATCTTCCTCTGGTAGATTGGTCCATCTCAGAAGACCTAATGATTAAAGGGGTATGCCCCCCTATTTTGGAGGCAAGTCACCAGTACTTTTCCCAGGTGTGTCCCAAAAACACCCAAAAGAAATCAACAGTCAAAAAGACCATTCCCTCTTCAGCCGGTGCCAGACCTTCTTCGTCTGCTGTGGCTACTGAAGGAAGCACGAGTAGAGGGAAAGAGAAAGAGAGTGCCCCATTTCCCAAGGCACCTCCCTAGATCCCTACCCTTCTAATGGCTCAACTACATCAACAAATGGAGTTGGCAAAGTTGACCAGTCAGAAACTAAGTTTGCAGGTATCCTCCAGACTTCTTGTAGCTCCAGTGGCATCCGCTCGCTTGACGAGATCCCCATCATTGGCTGCAATGATGAGCAGATAGAATTTTGCTGAGGCAAAGTCTACTAGCATTCTAGATACCAGGGCTTCACTTATAAGAAAGAAGAAAACAATGGTGGCCCCCACACCAAGCACAATCGCCGCCCCCGGTATGCCAGAGATGCCCCAAGTGGATGTAAGTTTAGACTCTCCTGAACTAGAAGATATTTTAGACTCCTTACCCCTACATGACTATTTTTACTACACCTTCTTGGTGGAGGAGCTCCTAGAGATTCAACAGGGCATAAGTCATGCGTTGGAAGAAATTGTAGCTCAGGACAAGGAAGAGACCCGCATAGAGAAAGAAATCCTCAAAGAGAAAGATACATCAGAGCAAGAGGCTTAGGAAGAAGTACAAATAGAACCTGAGTAGGAGAGAATAATAGTCTAGGAGACCAAGAACACACCAAGGAAACACATAGATGAGCAGCTAACGATCGGGGAACTTGGACCTTCTGTATCAATTGTACCCTTGATCCTCACGCTCCAAACGCCTTTAGTAACTCCGGGTGACCAAGTGCCCCGGAGCACATTCGGTGAGGTAGTAACAACGGTTGCCTTGCTAAATTTCAGCCAGAGACCTCACCCACCTCTAGAGGATGTTTTGATGGAGGAGAATGCTCCAATAGATGAAGCCAATGTGGCCCAGGAGCAGCAGCAACAAATGGACCAGGAATTCCCGGATAAAGAAAATGAAGAAATAGCTGGCACCAGGAGGGACCAATTCCTTAAAAATATAGAAGAGATTAAGACCATAGAAAAGGCTCTAGATAGTACAATAGAAGATGCTAGTATGGAAATAAACATTGAGGGTTTTAAAGAACAGGAAATAGAAAAAGAACAAGAGTAGGAGGAACCAGAATGAGAGGTGGATAAAGAGCCCGAACATAACGTACACTCTGAGAATGTGCCATCAGATTCTGAAAGGAATCCTAATGAACATGTCTTGATAATGAAGCTGCCGTATCCACCCCAATGGCTAGTGGAATCCAAGAAGAGGAAATCCCTAATGGTGGCCACAAGCGCTCCACTCTCACTAGCTGAAATGATGGCTAGGGATACAGAGGCTAAGAAGTGCAAGAAAGCGTGGGTAGTCCATACTCTCCAGAGTGGTCCCACTAGTGTTATAGTTGCAACCATCGCAACACCCCCTCTTGATGCAGATGTAGTGGCCATAAGGCCCGCTCACTACAACATAACAGAAGTGGCATTGGGAAAAAAGGATAAGAAAGGTGAATTGGACTCAGTGAAAGAAGCCACCAAGGCAATAGAGGCCAGATACCTCAAACAAGGTCAGAAGCTACAAGAAGAAAGAGAAAAAAATTCCAATCTCCTTGTGCTTCAAGTCGAACTGACACAGCCCTTGTCAGAGGTCCACGCTGAAACCCCTTCTTCCAGATTGCCACTTGCATAGGGCGATGTGGATTCTCTGCGGATTATGAAAAAGAAAGCACAAGCTGTGGATGGATGGGCCACCAAGCAAGTGACCGCTATGAGACAATTTCTAGTTGTGTCCCTCCTAGACCTCTACCGGGTCAGTTCTCTTCTCAACCAGGAAAAAGGCTCTGCTATTATATAGGAGAAAGATCTAGCCAAGTATGAAAAATGGAAGGCTGAGCTAGAAGAGATCCGCAACATAGGAAAAGAAGTCGCCACAAAATCTAGAATTTTGGTAGATGAATCCTATGATTCCCTCCAGGCCCAGTACTCCAGACTTGTCCTCAAGATTTAGGTGTTCAAGGAACTGGTTAAGGCCCTGAAAGAGAAGGTGACAACAACCCAATATCCCTTGGGATTATTTGAAACATTCATGGCTGGGGTATCGCAAGTTGATCCCTTCACCACTGGCACATGTACCCCAGAGGACTATGTCCTCAGCAAGTTCAATGAGTTTATGGAATCCCTGTATCTACCTACCAGAGATTTTGACTAGGGTAGGCTATCTAGATTTTCCAAGCTGATGATTCGATCATACGATGCCATCAAGATGGTGGATGAATTCTAGAACGGGGCTGGAGACGTTGAGGAAGCAGTGGAGGCTGTTCGCAGCCGGTGGGATAGCATCAAAGATGTTGATGAAGAAAGCATAGACTAAGTGTTAGAGGCTTGGGAAAAATCATAAGGAGCAATAAATCCCTCTGAATTCTAGAGATGTTCAGCGGAAGATGTGTTTTTATTCTTTCATTGTTTTGGAATGCGGGTTCCCAAATCTTGGAATTTCAGATCCTTCATTTTTGAATTCTTAGTGACCCGTGTCCTGGTTCCCAAGACCGACCAGTCACTTTAAAGGCAATTAATAAAGGTTGTCAGAGGGTGGGTTACCGCAACAAGGCAGGTGGGATCAACAAGAGGTTTTTTGACAGATGGTTTTCCCAAGGCACCGCTTCAATGTTACACCTGGCACATCGGAGACAGGGCACTACTTTCCCATTTATGAGGCATGTAGCCTCGATCCCTGGGGGATTAGTTTTCTTCTCTCTCCTCCCAGCTCTCTTCTTGAGGCTAATTCTTCCACTCCACTTTCCTTGTCTTATTCTTCTGACATGTCAGACCTTCTCCATCTCAATGGCTTTTGTAGTGTGGTGCAGGTAGTATCGGCCACCAAAAAATAGTATTATATTGTAAAAGTGTAAAATAAGTTAGGTTAGTTTTAGGTCAAATAATGTGTATAAATAATAAGTCCGACCTCATTCCAAGGGTCATCAAAATTGATGATTTTGCAGTCCATAGTTAATAGCAATTTGGTTTTCTCAGTTCTTAGTTGCAGAGCTCAAAGCTCCGTAGTTTCTAAGCTTTTAGTAGTTAAATGCTCCCTTGGAGCCACCATTGTACCATGCACCGGTGCTTGCTGGAAAAGATCTTAATGAAGAAAGAAGATTTCTCTTGATGATGTTGTTAGCATTCTATCTTCTGGGTTAATGGTATTTTATGATTTGTGTTCTTCATGTCCTTTTCTCTGATACTTAAAGTAGATTAACGACCTCCTTTCCTTTGCTACTGATAAAATATAAACTGATGGTTGTATATTTCTTTAGTATTTCATGTAGTGTGTTAGAGCATTGTTGATGTTTTGAATGTTTAGTATAACTATAGGTAGATGAAATCCTTCTAACTCTGCAGTATCTTTTGAAGTTTATTTGTTAAGTAAATGCGCACTTGCAAGATACCCCGCTCACTTGAATCCCCAGAGAATGATGAGTTAAGATAACCAGCTATCCGCCTCAAACAAAATAGTCACATCTCCCAACTGAGCCCCACATTTTTGAGACCTGACTCTCACATGCTTGGAGGCCCGGGGAATCTCATTTCCCTAGACAACCTTTACAGGCAAAGTTGGCCGGTACCCCGGTACCTGGTGACAACTTACCTCTGTTGGCAGACCTGGTCACAAAGTCCCATCAACAGAACCCTAGTCTCTTTCTTAGGTACTCAAATGTATCTTTAGGAAATGGCTTTAAGAATATGTCAGCTAATTGTTCCTTTGATTGAACATATTCTAGTATCACCTCTTTCTCTTACACTTGTTCTCTTAAGTAATGATACTTGATAGCAATATGCTTTTTCTTAGCATGCATGACTGGATTCTTAAAAATGTTTATTGCACTGGTATTATCACAATAGATAATCACTAGTTCAAGAATTTTCATATTCATACCTTCTAGTAATTATTTGATCCATGCAATGTTTAAGAATTTTGCAGCAACAACCACATATTCTGCTTCTGCAGTAGGTTGTGAGATGTATCCTTACCTCTTACTTATCCATGTGACAAGTCTATCACCCATGAAGAATGATCCTCTAGTTGTGCTCTTTCTATCATGTAAGTTTCCAACCCAATCAACATCTTTATAAAATTGAAGCTCAAATTTTCCTTCTCTTTTATACCACAATCCATAGTCCTCGATGTCCTTTAGATATACCATAATTATTTTGACATCAATCATGTGTGAGTCTTTGGGATTAGCAGAGAATATTGCAACTATTCCAACTACATGTGCTATATCTTGTCTGGTATGAACAACATACATTAGTTTTCCAATCATTGATATATATAGGGTCTGAATTACCTCATTTTACTTATCTTCCTTTGTCATCTTACATCCAGTTTCCATAGGTGTTCCAAATGGCTTGGAATCTTCCATTTTGAATATCTTCAACACTTCCTTGATGTATTTGGATTGAGTGATATATATGCCTGCATCTTGTTGAAGAATATGTAGACCAAGAAAGAATTTGATCTCCCCAAACATTGACATCTCAAACTCTTTTCTCATTTCATTAGAAAAATATTTGCATAACATATCATTACCCCCAAATATGATATCATCAACAAATATTTCAGTAATCAAAATGTTATCATCAGAATCTTCTTTTAAATAAAGATTGCTATTTTCACTTATTCTTACAAATCCAATACTTATGAGATAGGAGTGAAGTATTTCATACCAGGATCTAGGTGCTTGTTTCAATTCATACAAGGCTTTGTGTAGTCTACAAACCATGTTTCTCTTGTCAGGCTCAAAAAAACCTTTTGGTTGTTCAATGAATACCTCTTCTTCTAGTATTCCATTTAGGAATGCAGATTTGACATCCATCTGGTATACCTTGAATCCTTTGAATGTAGCATAAGAAATTACTATTCTTACTCCTATTCTAGAAATAGGTGCAAAGGTTTCTCCATAGTCAATACCTTCTTCTTGTGCCTACCCCTTACATACTAACCTTGCTTTGTTCCTTGTGACTTCTCCATTCTCATTCAGCTTGTTTCTGAATATCCATTTGGTACCGATGAAACTCTTGTCATCTGGTCTAGGTACTAATGTCCATGTTCTATTCTTCTTAATATGTTCTATTTCTTTATTCATAACACTGACCCATTCTTCATTTTCAAGTGCAATATTAATAGATTTAGGCTCAATATCACAAATTAAACATCTAGTGTTTAGTGACTTACTTCTAGTTCTCATTCTAGCCTTCTTGTCTCTTATGATATGCTTATGTGGATGATGTCTTCTGACATACTTGGCAAGTATCAGTTCAGTTCTTTGTTCATCATTCTGATCATCATCTTGACCTTCATTCTGATCTCCATCGCTCAGAACATCATTTAGAGAAATTTATTGATTTTTGGTATTTGCATCCTGATGCTTGGGTGCAATGTTATGTTTCTTGGGAGAGATACACTATACCTTGGGTAGAGTTTCAGGTTCTACAGTGTAAACAAACCTATTGTAGTCTTCTGGTTCTTTTATGCTTTCCTCATCATTTTTCTCTACATATTCATCTATTCTATTATTTGCACTTTCAATTATCTTGTTAGAGGACTTGTTAAGACATTTATAAGCCTTTCTCTTGGTGGAATACCCTAGAAAGATTACTTCTTCACTTTTGGAGTCAATCTTTCCATTTCTATCATCTTTCAAAATATAACATTCACTACCAAAAATTACGAAGTAACTTACATTGGGTGTGTATCCATACCATAGCTCATAGGGTGTCTTCTTGGTGTCTTTCTTCAATTGTACTTTGTTCAATGTGTAACACCAGTACTGACAGCTTCCCTCCAGAATGTTTGAGTGATTCTTTTCTCTATCATCAGTGTTCTTGCATAATCAACAATGGATTTGTTTCTCCTTTCAACAATCCCATTTTGCTATGGTGTTCTTTGTGCAGAAACCTGTCTTTTAATTCCATGCTCATTGCAAAAGTTAGTAAGTTTATCAGAAACAAATTCTCCTCCTCTATATGATCTTAAGAATTTCAATTCCTTACCACTTTGTTTTTCTACCATATCTTTTTACCATTTGAACATCTTGAATGCTTCTGATTTTTCTTTTAAGAACATAGCTGCCATCATTCTAGAATAATCATCAACAAAGAGAATGAAATATCTATCACCATAGTAACTCTTTGTTCTCATAGGTCCACGTATATTAGTATAGAATAAATTTATAATAGAATTATATGTATGGGCTTTTCTCTTGAACCTATACTTTGTCATTTTACCTTTTTGATAATTCTTACACATGATAAGCTCAGGCTTTGACATGCTCGGTAAGCCTCTTCCTTTCCTTTTATTGCTTATCTTTATCATGTTGTGAAAATTCACATGACATAATCTCTAATGTCACAACCATATGTCTTCATTTCTAGCCATTAAACAAGTGGTGTTAATATCATCAAGATAGAATTGGTTACCTTTTGTCTGTTCACTAGTTCTGATCAACCTTCCTGATTCATTAAAGATCTTTGCCTTTTTGTTCTCAAATGCTACTCGGTGACCTGTGTTATTCAGCTGTGAAACACTCAATAGATTATAATTAAGTCCTTTTACCCAGTATTCATATTCACATTTGATCAGGTTATTCAACATTATGGTTCCTTTAACTTCAACTGGACAAGGTGTGTCATTACCCATTCTTACTGATCCACCATTATAATATTCAAAAGTTTCAAAATTTTATTTATCATCAGCCATGTGCTGAGTGCAGCCACTATCTATAATCCAGAAATCATTCTTACTAACCTTAGATATGCATGCAACATCTACATACCTTTCTTCTTCGTCTGAATGATCCTTCTTGGCCACAAATACCATCTCAATGTCTTCATCAGATTCAGTGTTAGTATCTCTAGCTTTGTTCTCAACTAGGTAACAAGATTCTTCCCTTTGTTCCTATAGTCTCAGGTATCTCTTCTTTTAGATTGTTGGTTCCTTTGGTAATCTCTATTGGCACTTCTATCAAACTTCTTTTCATATGATCTGTCATTACTTCTGTCATCTTTTCTTTTGTTAGGACACCTAGTAGCAAAGTGTCCAATCTCTTTACAATTAAAACATATAAGTGGTAATTTACCTTTGTATCTACCTTTTCCTCTCTACAATATTCTAGCCATTAGTGCTTCAATCTCATCAAGATCTTGGTTATCACTATCACTTTCACTATCATTTCTCATAGTGTGTTTATGACTTGAATTACTTATTTTCAAAGAAGATTTGAATGCAGACTCAATAGATGGTAATACATTGTTATCAAAGTTATTCATCTCAAATGAAATCAGTCTACCAACCAAATTATCTAGAGTGACATTATTGTTTTCTACTGCTCTCCTTTGTTGTATAACAAATACTCTAATAGCATATACATGCAGTAAGGTTCTTAGGATTTTACTTACCACTATCTCTTCTTCAAGTATGCCTCCAAATCCTCAGATAGCATTGACTACCTCTTTTATTCTGTAGCTGTACTAAGTGATATTTTCTCCTTCTCTCATTCTTAGGTCATAAAATTTAACTCTTAGGATTTCTACCTTAGCTCTTAGTACATTAGCATCTCCTCCATGTACCAACTTCAATTTGTCCAACATTTTCTTTGCAGAGGTGTAGGTTTTGACATCTTCAAATTTAGCATCGGAGAGTGACGAAGAAAGTTCTATCATCATAGAATTATGCTCATGCTTTTATCTTAATTGCTCAAGTGTGTGAGGTCCTGTAGGAAACACACATTCAGTATCCAAGTATTGAGTAACATCATTTCCAATACCTGATAGGTGGAGTCTAATCCTACTCTTCCATGATGCAAAGTTGTCCTTGTTCAAGTTGGGCACATCTCATTTTCTCATCTTGTGATCTTTTTGTAAGGTCTTGAAACCTTCCTTCTAAGCACACAAGCTCTGATACCAATTGTTAGAATAACT
Organism: Thuja plicata; assembly: GCA_018584345.1. NCBI lineage: Eukaryota > Viridiplantae > Streptophyta > Pinopsida > Cupressales > Cupressaceae > Thuja > Thuja plicata. The sequence continues at coordinate 1,987,812 of MU226281.1, read as the reverse complement.
GAGAGGGAGCAGGGAGCGGGGGGTGGGGGGGGGGGGGGGNTAGGGGGTGAATTAGTGGCCTAAAAAATGTTCCAATAAATTAACCCAAAAAATTATTACCACAATTATAAGGCTCTAGTTATCTTCAGTCCTACAAGATGAATCCTTTAGATTATCTTCTCAAATAACTACTTCTCAGAGTTCACTGTAATACCTTATTCTTTATCTTTACCAATTAGCTGTCTTCCATTTACTGAAATACAGTAAATTACTTAGTGTATACTGATCAATCCTATTTTAGTAACATGTAAAGAAAAACATGAAAGCAATGACTCATAAACACATTTGACACATGGATTTTTAACATGGAAACACTATTAAGGAAAAAACCACTTGGGACCAGTAACCCAAAATTTTCACTCTTCTGAATTGAGCTCGGTGAAGATCCAACCCTGTTAATGGTTACAAACACACTATTAAGTGCGACCTTGTTAGAGGATTTAACAATAACAATTTATCACTTGATATTTGGCACTCCTATGCTATCTTCATGATAAAACTTTTGATACTCCTTGGGATGTATCTCAATATATAAAGGATTTGTTTAGATCCTACTTGGTTAAGAGACTGCTATGATTCAATGGTTAAACTAAAAAAATATATGATTTGTTCATACATACAACTTAGACGTGTAGATTTTTAGATCTATTGGAAGATCATAATACCTTTATGATCAATTTTTATTTTCAATGCCTTTGCTCCACTTCTTTCTACTCGGTGATGCTGTGCTTCTCTTTTGCTCAGTGTCCACAAAAATATAGCTCTGTTCTTTAGCTTGATTGATCAGGACTGTATGAAGTTATTCTTCACCAATATTTATTCAGTATCCTCTTTCTCTATTCAATCCCCTAATTAAAAATGAATTATCTTGTCTCTTTATAGACATAATTTCATAGTTTCTCAGTCCTTGACTTTCTTGTTCTTGGCGTGATCCACAATTCTAGCCTTTATTGCTTTAAAGATTTACTTCAGTTTTATCCCGTAGATTTCTCTTAGACAACTATAGTAAAACAGATTTAAAATCCCACTTATCTCTGGCTTTTAACTTGTCAATGAAAACAATATAAACCACTAGTTAACTCCTTTTTCTTAGCTTTTACCCAGCTAAGTCTTTTGTCATTTTTGAACTTCAGTTCTTTTTGGTGTTTAACTCTTTGTTAGCTCGGTCAACACTTTAGTTATCCTCAGGCATCTTTGTCCATCGGGGTTGTCTATCTGTCGAGTAACACTGATTTTTATCCTTGGTAATGCTTGCTCGGGTATCACTGTGACTTTCTTCTCAGGGTTCTCTGTCCGGCGGGGTGCACTAACCGTCGGTGTTTGTAGTCACTTGGTGCATACTGAACTTTTATGCATTATTGATAGCATAACCTTTATCTTTCTAGTTCTTTGAAGTCTTTGAAAATTTTTATATAGCTGATTAGATTATATCAAGTTGACATCAATGACAATACAATACATTTACTAATTTAATGTCTTGCATTAACTTTGCACAAATTGGTGATCATCAACTTAACATCTTCAAACATTAAATAAGTTATAAATCATCAAAATGTTAGTGTTTTATGACATAGAAGAATGACACAATATTGTTGAATGATAAATATCAAATATGCAATATAGAAGACTGATGAACTACAACTGATTGTATGTTTGAAGTCATTTTGTTGATGGTCAATTGAGTTATAGATGTGATGATAGACATTAATAAGTTAATGTATTGTCATTGATGTCAACTTATTTGAGTATTATTATGGTAAAAAACATCCATTAAGGATTAAAGATCTGGAAAAAACAAAGTTTATGTGGTCGGTAATTGAAGATTTATGTATACACTGAGTTAATATAGTGTATACCAAGCACAGTGATAACCAAGCTAGAGATCACCGACACTTCATGGTATTGACAGAGAAAATTAAATCAAACCGAGGCCGAATAAAATGATGATCTCGAAAATTGATGATTCTGAGGAAAATGATAAAATTTGTTATGATGATCAAATAGATATGAAAATTCAAGGAAGATCATACGAAGAGGATTGAAATGTGTTTTTGAAACAACTGCCGAGGAAGGTTTAAGCAACAAAACCAACGATGGAGATTAAGAGGAAAAATATAAATGATGGAAATTAAATGAGCTATGATGTCTATTGATGATAAAAGAGATTCATTATGAATCACATGATGCTATGATGCACACACATGCAAATTTCATACATGACTTATCAAACTGGTTAAAGATAGAACCAAGCATTTCTACAGAGAACACCGAGTGACAAAGGAAAGAACATTAACCAAGTAGAACAAAGTATGAAGAATCAGATGAACTGAAGTGAACAAATTGATCAGAGGTATTATGTACTTAGAATAGATCTGAAAATTTGCAAACAAAGTTGTATTTGAATCAAATCATTACTATATTAGTTTAACCATTGTTACAGATAAATCCCTTAACTAAGTAGGACGTGAAAGTCTTTATTATGATATTCTAATGACTGTTGAGTGTTTTCTTATTGACCCCATAGTGAATGATTGGTCAAGTGAGAACTATTAGGTTTAAATCCTCTAACCAGGTCACATTTAATAGTGTGTATTGTAACCTTTAACAGGGTTGGCTCTTAACCGAGCTCATAGTTTCAAAAGAGTGAAATATTTTGGGTTACCGGTCCCAGGTGGTTTTTCCCTTAGTAGGGTTTTCATGTTAAAAATATATTTGTTAATGTGTATGATTGTTGTTGATTTTTTAATTTTTCTTTACACATTACTTTATCTACATTGATTGGTAATCACAATATTGATTTACTGCTACTCAGTATAGGACTAAAAGTTTGAGATCATAGTTTACATTTTACCGAGTTGATTTATATGTTTGAAATTGTTGTTATATACATCTAGGAGAATTTGGGATTGTAGGATAATTGAGAGCTAATTTATTCACCCCCTCTCAGTTATTATAATAATTGGTATCAGAGCATAGAGGGCTTAGAAGGAAAGTTTTAAAGGACTTAAGCTAAATATCACAAGATGTATAAGAGAGATGCATCGAAGCTGAACAAGGAGAACTTCTCAACATGGAAGAGAAGAATGAGACTATACATGACATGGATTGGAGATGACATAACACTATACCTAGATAATGAATTCATCCTACCTACTAGAACTTTGACTATTAATAAGATGAAAGAGAAACATGAACACAAAACTATGATGGTAGAAATTGCTTCTTCACTTACTGATGCTAAATTTGAGGATATCAAGACATGCACATCAACCAAACAGATGCAGGACAAGATTACACTAGTTTATGGAGGAGATACAAATGTACAAAGAGCTAAATCTGAAAGTCTCTATGGAAAATTTGATGACATGAGAATGAAAGAAGGAGAGAACATAACATAGTACAGTAACTGAATCAAGGAGGTTGTGAATGCTATTCGTGGAGCAGGTGGAACTATTAATGAAGACACTATTGTGAGTAATATTATTAGAAATTTATTTCCTATTTATTCTATAAGAGTCTCTACAATATATGAAATGAGAGCAACACCTGGAAATAATATTACAGTTGATAGCCTTGTTGGTAGACTGATTTTTTTGAACTGAACAATTTTGACAATAGTGTTGTACCTACTATGGAATTTGTATTTATGTCTTCTCTAAAAATTTGTAAATCTGGTAACAAACACATGATAATAAATAATAGTGACAGTGACAGTGATAGTGATGATAAAGAACTTGATGAACTTGAAGTATTAATGGTTAGAAGACTGCACAAAGGTAAAGGAAGGTATAAAGGTAAACTACCTTTGATATGCTTTAATTGTAAAGAAATTGGACACTTTGCTGCCAGATGCCCTAACATAAAGAATGATGAAAGAAATGAAAGATCTAATGACTGAAAAGATAACCAACAAAGGAAACTAATAGTATGACAGAAGAAATAACCAAGATTAAAAAGACAAAGGCAAGAAGGCTTTTTACATTGCTGAAGATAAAGATAATGACATTGATTCTGACACTTATGAAGACATTGTGACAATATTTGTAGCTTTGAAAGAAGATTCAAAAGAAGATGAAAGATATGTTGAAACAACACTTATTTCTAAATTTAGTAAGCATAACATTTGGGTTATTGATAGTGGCTACACACATCACATGATTGGAGATAAAGGAAAATTTGAATTTTTTGAGCATTATAATGGTGGATCTATTAGAATGGGAAATGATACACCTTGTCAAGTGAAAGGAAAAGGTAATATATTGCTGAACAATAAAATCAAATGTGAGAATTAATATTGGGTGAGATGACTTAATTATAACATGTTGAGTGTTTTAGAGTTGAATAAAATAGGTCACTGAGTTGCATTTGAAAATAGAAAAGCTATAATCTATGATGAAATAGGAAAGTTGATCGGCACAAGTTAGCAATCAAAAGGTAAGCTATTCTATCTTGACATTGCCGAAACTACTTGTTTGATGGCTAAGAATGAAGATGTATGGTTGTGACATTAGAGGCTTTGTCATGTAAATTTTGACAACATGGTTAAGATTAGTAAGAAAAGAAAAGTTAGAGGCTTATCGAGCTTATCTAAACCTGACCATGTAATGTGCAAGAATTGTCAAATGGGAAAAATATCAAATTCTAGTTTTAAGAGGAAGAATTTTTTATCTAATAATATTTTGGAGATAGTTCATATAGACCTATGTGGACCAATGAGAACACAAAGTTATTATGGTGACAGATACTTTATTTTATTTGTTGATGACTACTCTAGAATGATGACTGTCATGTTCTTAAATGAAAAATCTGAAGCATTTAAGATTTTCAAATGGTACAAAGCTAAAGTGAAAAAAGAAAGTGGTAGAGATTTGAAATGTTTGAGATCTAATAGAGGAGGTGAATTTATGTCTGATGAGTTCACTAAATTTTGCAATGAGTATGGAATCAAGAGACAAGTCTCTGCACCAAGGACAACACAAAATAATGAAATTGCTAAAAGAAGAAATAGATCAATTGTGGATTGTGCTAGAGAACTGGTGATTGAAAATAATGTCACACAAACATACTAGAGAGAAGATGTAAGCACTATTGTATACACACTGAACTTGTTGGAGATTTACTTCTGGCAGCTAGTTGATTGTATGTTTATCATTGATGACAACATATAATATACAACAGTGTTCTGTATTTACTTATCCGAATGATGCTATTAAGCCTTGTACAGTTATATTCATGATTTAGACACGCTTTGGATGCTTTGTTCATACATGTAGAATCAGATATGAAGTTTTAGTTGAGTTGTGTGATTTTGTTAGTGACAGTTACAATTTCTGGAGTTTATCTGTACAGAGTCGACATATTAGCATTGGTTCTTGAGTTTTGCCTATCTTCAGGATACACGTGTTTATATTCATGATTAGTTATAAGTTAACCATGTTTGGTTAAGAGTTCTTGTCATGTTTCATCTGGATCATGTTGTTTGAGATAATTTGGTGGAGCCGACTCAGTGAAGCATTGTGTCTGTTCAGTTTGTGTTGCACGGTCTTAATCCTAATTGCGTGCTTAGTTAAATCCAACAAGGAAGTTGGTGAAGTGTTTCCCATAATCGTTGTGACCTTATACTTTGAGGAAGATACTTATAGTAGTTCATTTGTGAATTCTAATTGTGAATGATAAGAAAAGATATAGAAAAATTATAGATCAGAATATCAGTTATATTTCATTCATCAAGGATCTATGTGAAGAAGCAGTGGAAGATTACATTACATTGGAACTGATCAAGACAATAGGTCTACTCTACATTTCATCATCAGATATAGTGCATATCTAGTCTACAGAAGGTTGTATCCTTCACCATTGAAACAGTGAGCTTTTGGACAGTGAGTCCTCACCCTTAATAGGGTTACTTGTAAAAGATTCCTAACAGGGTCAGACCCTTAACCATGTCACTATACTTATTGCATTGTAAAGAACAAATCCTAATAGGGTTGCAAGATCTTCTAACAAGGATTATTATAAACAAGTATAGTTCATTGTGGGTGCTAATTCCCACCGGGGTTTTTACCATTTGGTTTCACCATAACCAAATTGTGGTGTTGTCTATTGTGTTATCTGAATGTGCATTTACTTTATGGTATTCTAGAATTAATAAGAGAAAAGAATTAAATTAGCTGATAACTGACTCACCCCCTTCTTAGTTATCCTTTGGGACTATTCTAACAATTGGTATCAGAGCCAAGTGCCTTGAAGAGAAAGCCTAACAACTTAAGGTAGATCAGATGGCATACTTCAGAAAAGAGAGTCCTAAGTTTGATGGAGAGAATTATCTGGATTGGAAGAACAAATTGATAACACATCTATAGTGTGTTGGTTTTTAGATCTTTGAGATAGCTACATAAGAAGTTGCTATTCCTTCTCTAAAAGACCTTGCAAAAGATGATGCTACTAGTAAAGAAAAGGATACATTCACAACTAATGCAATTGCCAAAGAAGCCCTTATAAGTGCACTATCTGACAGTGAATTCTCTGAGATCAAGAAAGTAGACAAGGCATACACAATATGGAAGTATCTAGAAGACATGTTTGAAGGAGACATCCAAGCAAAGAATGCGCATAGGAAGACATGGAAAAAGAAATATAACAATCTTGAGATGTTACCTGAAGAGAACATTAGAGCCTACAACTAGAGGATAAATGAAGCAGTTTATGGAATCAGAAACAATGGTGGAGAAATTACAGAAGAAGACATAATGGGCAAGCTGATGAATACATTGACAGTAAACTATGAGAGCAAGATCAATATTCTAGATGAAACCATACAATTTTCAAAGGACTTCAAGAGAGAGACTTTAATCAGTAAAATCTCTGCATTTGAGATATCAAGATTGAAGACTGAACCCAAAAGTGAAACATTCTTCAAAGTATCAATACATGGTAAGAAAATTTACACATTTCTAATGAGAAAGAAAAAGTTGATGAAGAACTAGAAGAAATTATTGCCATGAATGCTAAAAGAGAAAATAAAGGCAAAGGAAAGTATGAAGGACAAATTCCATTCAAATGTTTTTCATGCAACAAGATTGGTCACTTTGCATCCTAGTGTCCTACAAGAGTCAAGAAGTTCACATCTGATTACAAACCTAAATACAAAAAGGAATGATACCATGCTGAAGAAGGTGTAACAGATGAAGATTTAGGAGAGGATGAAATTGGATTCATTGCCCTTAAAGACATGGAAAAATTCCTTGAGGAAATGAACATTGAAGATGAAAAGGAAGCACAAGAGTTAGCCCTAATTTCTAAAGCAAACATCATAACTGATTGGATCATTGACAGTGGATGTTCTCACCACATGACAGGTGATAAAGACAGATTTGTTAATATGGACAAGTACAAAGGTGGTATGGTTAGATTTGGAGATAACACTCCTATACCTATCATAGGCAGAGGATCTATCACCCTGGATGGAAAGAAAAAAATAGATAATGTTCTGTATGTTGATGGATTACATCACAACTTACTAAGTGTTGGAAAACTACTTGACAAAGGTTATCATTTAGAATTCAAAGACAACAAATGCATTATTAACAAAAAAGGAGACATGATTGCATCAAGCTCAAAAACAAAAGGTAATATTTTTCAGCTCAATTCAGATGTAAGTTGTTTTGTTGCAAAAGTGGATGACAATTTGTTATGGCACAAGAGACTCTATCATATCAATTTTGATAATATAGTAAAGATAAGCAATGTCAAGGTAGTTAGAGACCTTCCAAGTATTGTAAGACTAGTTGAAACAATGTGCAGGGAATGTGTTATGGGAAAGCATGTAAGGAGCTCTTTCAGAAGCAAGCAGAACTTAGCTGAAAACAAATTAGACCTAGTGCATACAGATTTATGTGGTCCTACTCAAACAAGATCATACTACGGAGAAAGGTATTTCATTTTGTTTGTTGATTATTTTTCAAGGATGATGTGGGTTACGTTCTTAAAGGAGAAGTCTGAAGCCTTTGAGAAATTCAAAATATTCAAATCTAAGGTTGAGAATGAATCTGGAACAAAACTAAAATGTCTAAGATCAGATAGAGGAGGAGAATTCACCTATGACCAGTTTTATGAGTATTGCAAAGAACATGGGATCAAAAGAGAGTTGAGTGCTCCTAGAACCCCTCAACAGAATGGGATTGCAGAAAGAAGGAACATGATCATGCTTGATATAGCGCGCACTATGATGATTTAAGGTAAAGTTGCGCACACCTATTGGAGAGATACAGTCAATACAGCTGTCTATACTATCAAAAGAACACAACTAAGACCAGGTGCAGATAAGACACCTTATGAACTCTGGTTTGGTAATGTACCTATAGTAAAATACTTTAGAATCTTTGGCAGCAAGTGCTACATCAAGAGAGATGATGGTGTTGGTAAGTTTGATGCTAGAAGCGATGAAGGTATTTTCCTTGGTTACTCTACTAAAAGAAAATCATATAGCTGTTTTAATTTGAGATTAAAAAAGATAATTGAAAGTACTCATGTAAAGATTGATGAGAAGTTCATGGTTAAAGAGAGGTACTATGAATATGCACTTATGATTGAGGATGAACCCAGGCCTAGCAGTAAAGACACTATTATTGAAGAAATGTTTGATTGCATTGATGTATCATGTAATGAACCTGAATCAAGCAAACAAGTATCACATATTATAGATGAGGATGTCACACCAAAAGTTCCAAAATTCACATCTAGATACCATTCAAAAGATGATATCATTGGATATCAGAGCAGTAGTGTTTTGACTAGATCTAAAGTAAAAAGTTTAACAGTAGATGAAGAGGTATGGTTACTTTCATAGATTGAACGTTTAAGTGTTGAAGACGCTTGCAAGGATTCTGATTGGCAGAAAGAAATGGAAGAAGAATTAGATCAAATAATTAAAAATGATACATAGGAATTGGTTCCTAGACCTAGTGACAAAAATGTGATTGGAACAAAGTGGGTATTCAGGAATAAGATGAATGAAGATGGTAAAGTGGTCAGAAATAAAGCAAGACTGGTGTGTAAAGGATATGCACAGAGGGAAGGAATATATTACACTGACACATTTGCCCCTGTGAGTAGACTAGAAGCCATTAAGTTATTCTTGGCCTATGCAACATTCAAAAACTTTAAAGTATACCAAATGGATGTCAAATTAGCCTTTTTGAATGGTGACTTGAAGGAAGAAGTTTACATAGAACAACCTAAAGGATTTAATCTATTAGATAAACTAGACATGGTATGCAGATTGAAGAAAGCACTCTATGGACTTAAACAGGCCCCAAGAGCTTGGTATGAGATACTAGATGGTTATCTTACCTGTTAGAATCAACACAAACACTCAATAAGTCATTATATTAGCTCAAAAGGGTTAGTAAAAGCATATAAAGCATATAAACCCACTAAAACTGACCTATTGCCTGCTAACTAGGAGGAGTGTGATTAACAACATATCAACCCTCAGAATATGCTATAAACCAGTGATGAATACAACCTAGCATGAAGGATTTTATTTAAAAACAAGCTAAATGATGGAAAAACATGTATTTTAACTCTAAAAGATGAAATAAGAACTATCAATTAGCATGAGATAATATGTGAAATATGTATCTAGAGTGAATTTAACAGCATAACAATGTATTTCTAATCTCAAGTGAAGGCTCATTTGCTCTCAACACAGGCTTCTATTTATAGAAGAATGGGAGAGAGAGAGGGGGACAAGGTTCATTTATGAATCAGGAGGCCCAATAAATGAACATGTAAGAGCTATTAATGCCCAAGGCATTAATAAGGCATGGGAGAG
>MU226281.1:1910509-1935508 GCA_018584345.1 Thuja plicata | reverse complement strand
TGGTTGGATTATTTATAATTGTACTTTGAGGTAGGATTCATCTCACATGGGTTCCACAGTAATGACCTTGTGATTTTGATAAATTTTGATAAATTCTTTTTAATCTCATTTCCTTAGTTGATTGCATCATGTTAAATATAAATTGTGAGATTCTAGTTTGCATTTTCATGGTTTATTGATCCAATCGATAGAAGCGAGTGTGTGTTTGAGAAATCATTCTCTGTAGTAGTTTATTTTAATTTACATTCAAAATGTTGCATCCCTAACTCTTTTGCAATTTCTTTGAAATGGTGGCTAGATTAGTATTAGATTATCTTAGAAATTGGCTTTTATTTCCGTGTTTAGATATTGATAATTGCAGGTTGTAACTTTTAGAAATGAAAAAAATAGAGTTTACAACAAAAAGTGAGTTTAATTTGTCAAAATCTAGTTGTTTCACTTTAGATGCAACAAAGGCCTCCTTGTAAAATTTCACATAATTTACATTGTTGACCCATCAAACATGATTGTGAACCAACCTTCTTGAACCTTGGAGTGGTATATTCCAATTTTAAGAGCTAATGAGGTTGACTAGAGATACCTCATAACTCATGATCCATCTTCTACTGTCTTTGAATATCTTTTTTATTTAGTTAGTTCCAACTACATGCACAATTATTTTAGAGAGCGTATTTTGAGGGTGTAGTACCATTAAGGTTGCTCTGAGTGGAGAGTGGGATATTTAATCCTCGAGGGGTTTGACCACCCTTTGTAGTAGTTCAATTTTCCTCTTCTATAGATTACCAAATGAAAGGAAGCAAGTTTTTAAATGATTTTTTTACAACAATCTATCCACCAAAGATAGTGCCAAAATTTTCTAACACCTTAGGATTTGATTACAAATTCAATATAAAATTAAAAAATATTATAATAGTAAACACCATAACATAACATATGCATGAGGAAAACCATCTAGGGAGAAAAAATTCACACTAAAAAAATATCCCAATGTTTTATCAAAATAAAAATCTTACAATACAAATGGAAATCTATGCTCTTGTAGAAGCCTTCATGCTTCTATAAGATTTTGGAGTAATTTAGATAGTACATTGGTAACATTGAATATAAATGATGAAACTATAATTTTTTTTTTGAACATATAGGAGATTAGAATGCATATGGATTCTTCCAAAATAATATTCCCCACAATGATGATGAATAAGCAAGGTACCAAGAACAACTGAACATGTAAAATAAATACCTACCAACTATGAACACAACTACACATGTAAAGTTACAACTTTTCAAATGTGAACAATGTCTTCATGGAGTTCACTTAGCACATGACTTACACATTTCATGGAATGTTCCCATATGCATAAATCCACTTTTAATGACAATCTCTAAGATTGAATCCTTAAAAATTGAATCTATCACTAGTTATTGACTATTTGACATGAGTAAAATATCACCAATGTCTCTGATTAACTCATACAAAGTAGTATGCATTAATCCTAAAAAATAGGAACCATGTCCCCCATGCCACTACACACATAAGAAGGCAACTTAAAGTGTATCTCCCAAAAATTATATCATTGAGTGAGCATATAATCAATTAGTTGTAGATAAATAACTTAGGATAAAATATGTAAACTATCACGAGTCAAATGTTTGGACTTGTGAACGTTGAGACACCTTAATCCTAATAATACTCCTACAACCAAAATAATCATTTAACATCTAAAAGATTCCTTGCAAAAAGTTTGTAGAATGTGTGTGATCATCACTAATATATAAATGATACCTTCAAGATATTATTATCTTTCTCTATGCTATTAGGTAAACAAACAAACCTTTGTGTGTAGTTGAATTATCATGTATTAACCTCAATATGTTGCTATAGTGTATATTTATATATAAATTATACAATTGAAATGATGGGAACAAGTGGGAATATGTGTATGCATAAATCAAATAGTAAGTTCAACCATCAATCTCTATGGGTATGCCTTGCATATTGATACATAATATTCTCTAAAAAATAGACATGAATTAATGCACTTATATATTTTCACTCACCAATTTCCATATTTTTGCCTCTACCATATTTTAGGTTGTATTCCTTTGACTTATATTTTTAAAACTTGTTTTTATTTTGAATTATGTATTTATTTTCCATATGTCCATAATTTATCAATTGCTACAAGCTAATACAACTATCACATGTTCCATCCAAACATGAATTATTATAAAATAATTGTTCATTCACTCTATCACATAAAAATCTCTAAATGAAATTGTATGTAGGAAAATGGTGAGCAATTTTGACAGAGAGATCACACACCAAATTCTTTGTGGGAAGGCTCTATACATTGGATACAAGCCCACCCTTAAAAAATCTAATCAACACAACCAAAAGGATAAATGGGTGTTAATGCAAGATCTATGTAAAATGGGGTATTTAGATTCCTAAAAATTTTTGATTGCTATGTGTGATATCTGATATGATAAATGATTAAAGAAAATAGATCTGATCTATGAAAGTAAGTACAAGAGGATAATATAGAGAATGAACTCACCTTGAAATAAGAAGAGGAAGTTTGAAATTTTGATCTAAATTTGACTGTCATTGAAATGTCAGAATTTGTGTTAACTCCACATCTGAGAACCTAAGACTTGTAGCTATCTACTATGAAAATTTCAACTTAAAAGTGCAGGGACAAGTCCATATTTTAGGGACAATTCGATAGGTCATCTTGTTCCCAACTTCTCCAAATCTAATGAAATTTTTTGAGGACCTATGACTATGCCAGTACCTTTTAGATCCAGATCTACAACTCCACCACCTATTCCTACATAAGAAAAGAAGGGGAAGAAGTTTGAGGTGAGGGGTTGTCCTCAGTCAAACCTATGTATAGGAATATGTTGGAATAATGGAAGGCTGTGTACTGAGAGGGGAGGGGTGAATCTGTCCCCTTAAATTTGTTTACTATTAAACCTTAGTACTCACTACTTGCATAACCGATTACTATAGCTTTTCTACTTCATGCATGCAATATCATAGCATAAATGTAAACGCTTGTAAACAAACATTGAAACATTCATGAAACTCATTTACACATGACACAAATATTTGATCATGCAGAAACCGTTGTTAGAAGGTAAATACTACGGTGGGGATGAATCCCACAAAGATTCACTATCTTTAGAATGGAAGGTGCCTATTAGGGCTAAAAGTTGTGATCACTTCTGATTATCTTACCCTGTTAGGAGTAACATGTCAGACTTGTTAAATCTACTTGGTAAAGATATTTTAGCAACACAATGTATGTGTGCACTCAGTTAAGAGATTTACAAAAATATTGTTAAGTCCACCTTGTGAAAGGATTTTGTTGTTTGCTACAATTTTTAGAGAGTAACAAAATATATGACCTAATTGTTACAATCTCAAATTGCTAATTACAGATCCATTAAGTACACAAAATATATATCACCTTATTGTGATGGATAATACCTCTGCTCTACTCGGTAGCCTTGTATGCATTTCTTTATAAAATGAATTCTCCTTAATCTCTCCTTGTGCATGAAACTCTTTGTCTGATCCATAGATATCCTTGGCGAATACAATCATTTCATTCTTGATTGTTTATTACATCTATATATAAAAGATTTGACCTAATTAGGTTTCACGCTTTTCTTAAAAAACTCTAAGATCAAAGTTTTCATGAATACAATTAGTTAACTAATTACATCCACAATTAATGCTTTTCTTGATTAAAAAAAATGGTTATCTATCTAAGCAAAAAGATGTTTTAAAGATAAAAGTGCTTTAGCCGACGTGTAGTTGAGATCCACTTTTTTGGTGAAATATTGTCTCTCGGTGTAGACTGGTGCTTGGTGATGTCTTCGTATACTGGTGCGCAGTTGATATACTACTCAGTGATTGTGCTATTGCTCGGTGTTCAAAACATTTTGGTGATCGCTATCACTTGGTGATTGTTATCGCTCGGTGATCATGACCGACCAACCAAAATTGTCTTCTTATATACTAATGAAAACTTCTGATCCTTTATGGATTATCAATCTCCCCCTTTGGCATTAGTATCAAAAAATTATTTGTACTATATATACACCAAGTGTTTTACCTTTACAATGACTCCCCCTATGTACATGCCTCGGTATTTTTTGAAAGTAATGACAAAGATGTAGAACTTACAACTTGTCACAAATGTGTGAATGAGATTGCTAAATGGTTGCCATCAACTTTTCCCATTTCTCCTTCAAGTTCTCTAACGTCATTTGCTCCAAAGTTATTTGAGTGTGCATGTCATATATGCTTTCTGTTATGGGCATCTCTAGGGTGGCAATTAGATTTTTTTCCGTATTCATGTGTGTTAACAACAATGCAAGATTTGGCAGTAACATGGCCTGTAGATCAGTTAATTCATCCCTGATTTTGCTTTCTGCCTTTTTCATTTCAATTCTTAACCGTTTAGATTCATTAATATTTTCATAATGCAGTTGGAATGCATTTGGCTCGGTTGATAGACTTAGTGCAATAGATTTTAGATTTTCATCTATTTTAGCTATCTGTTCACTATGCTTGGTAGTAAAATTCTCTAGAGTGCACAACTTTTTAACTAAGGTAACTACTTCTGAAATAACAGGTTCTAATGTAGCTACTAGTTCAAAAAGTTTCACCTTATTCTCTGCCACTTATAGGCTAATTTTCTCGGTGAGTTTGTATTGACACTTCTCTTCTACTCATTCCTCATTGACCTTCTCGACGTCTACATTCTGTGTTGTGATAGCCTCAATTAGAACTGCAAGTTATTAATAATGGGTTTAGTTTGATCAATTTTAGTGTCAGGCACTACTTGCCATAGAATTTCATTTTTTGTTTCCACGACTTGTGAATTTCTGTGTTTCTATCTGAACTTGTCCTATAGTGCCTTTATTTTGCATAGCTCCCCATATCTTGTTAGGGACTCAGGATCAAAAGTTTTTGGATCACAGTCGGGTATGTCTATGATCTCATCGAGTGTTACTGGGGATTTTATTCCTTTCTTCTTCTTCTTCTTCTTCTAAATGTTGCTTGAAGCATGAGAATGAGGTACTATAGAAAGAGCCTTTTGTTGCTCAGTTTCTCTCATTGATTTCTTGGGAGGCATGGTGCCTTGGCTAGGGTATTCGGCATGTACCTATTGGTCAGTTGTAGATGTCTCTACTTCAACTTTGTCTTGACCTGCAACCTTGTTTGTCTCTCCAGTATTCTCAATGGGTGCATCACTTGGATTGTGCTCTCCATTGGTATTTTTCTTCTCCCCTTGCTCATCACATTTTTCCATTGGTATCTTTTCTTCAGTCTTAGGTGGTGTCTACTGTGATTCAATCATTATATTGATTGCTTGCATCAAGTAAGGCATATTACTTGTTACAAGTGCCTGTGCAACATCAGTAGTGTCATGTTCATTTATTGGCTCAGTGGCATTAGTGACATCTTCATCAACCTTGGAATCATCATCAGGATCCCTTTGAGTGATATCTTGTATAGTTATAACTGGTGTTTCCCCTAATGATTTCAATATATCAGGAATATCATCCATGAATTTACTTGCTTCTGTGGTTAAGTCAATGGGATTGACATCCTCGGTGTCATTGATGAATATGTGCTTGGGGCTCGATGTGGCCCCCTTCTCCTCGGTATGAGTAGTCTCGGTTAGAGCTAGTACCTACTTGGGTGGATTAAAGATTTGAGTCCAAATCTTTTTTCTCTCTATGTCAATTACTTCTAACTTGTTCTACAGTACTTTGTATCCTCTGGATTTTGCAAAAAATTTCTTGGCGTGCTCTTCCATTGTTGAGTCAATTTATTTAACTGTTGAATTGGGAATGAATGTAACTAGGGATCTCTCTCTCATCTATTTCTCCATGTGTAATGCATATGTCCATCTAGGTGATATGTTATCTTTTAGCTCCTGTGGAATATTATTACCAAATTGTAGAGGTACATATTTGTAAGCTACCATCATCTTAATGATGGCCTCTTCTATTTTTTTATGACCCTCGGTAGACAGAGTTCCCCGATGTCTAATCTTATGATGTTGTATACTTCCTATGTTGATGATTGAAACTACAATTTTATTAATATCTTTGGTATTTTTTCCTTTTCTTCTTCGATTATTTTTTCTCTTTCAGGTTCTTCAGTATCATCCTTGTCTTCTCTTCCTCTTACATATTTATTTTGTTGTCTTGGTGCTGGTTGCTCGGTTGATGATTTTATTTTCTGATGTGTTCTTATAGTTCCTTTCTTTAATTGTGGTGAGTCTAGCTTTGTTGTTTTTCTCCTTGTTCTAGATGTAATTATTATTTTAGTAAATTTTGTTTTCTTGGCCTGTGGTGGCTCTGCATCTGATTTCGTAGAATCTAAATCAATTAATTCTTTACTTTCACTGACGGGTGTCTATTCCTCAGTGATGTCTACTGATTGTTCCAATTCTTCATTAGTTACCAAAAATTTCTTCTAAAGTGTATTCACCATTCATATTTTCTTCTTTCCTATTTTCTTGACTACTAAACCAGTCTTAATACTTGACTTGGATTCCTCATATGTGCCAAATCTACTTAAATATTTGTCAAATAGTTCATTTAGTAGGGCTTCAATAGATCTTGTAGCCTGATCTATGTCATTTTCATTATCTAATGGTGGTAACTATGCTATTCTTGGGTTGGCAGGTTTGATGAGTGTTGTGTCAGTGTCAACTACAAAACATATCTCATCCTTGTATTGTTCAACTAAATAGGTAGGGTTTCTCATCCTCTTCTACATCCTATTCTTGAATGATGTAAAGTAAGCATTCAATAGAGGTGTGAAATTATCTCCTAGTGATTTAATGTAATCACTAATCTGTGCTGTGATAGGTCGGTTGGTGCCCCGAGTGACATTACCAACAGAAGGAAAGAAATTATGGAAGTAAAATAATGTGTACATTAGTAGGGAACTAGACTTACATGTATTAGATTGGGATCATCTAATTGTTCTTATGTTTTCTTGAAGTTGTTTCAGTAGTAGCTCAGATAGATCAAGTTGCACTCCCTTCTTGACTATTTTGCATGCAGTGTTGACTACTCCACAAGAAATCCTATTTAATATGCTTGCTTGGAAGATTTTATATCCAATCACATATGCACCAAATTTGATTTTAGGGTTGGTGATTGAATTGATTTTCAGACCTCTGCCATCCCACTCAGCTCTAGTTAACTTTTCAATCTCAGGGCATCTAGGGTATCTTAGGGATTTTTCTTTTTCAGTTATAGGTTAACTAGTTACTATGTGAATAACATCCTTTGTGATTTCCTTGGGTTCATCTAACCACATCTTTTTGTCATGCACTTGGCTGAGCACAATGAAAATATATTCCATTTTGAAGTCTTTTGGGAATAGTAGGGCATTGGTTAACCCTTTCACTTCAATGTGCTTATACTCATCCTTTAGGTTACTATCCTTGCATAGCTTCTGATAAGCTTCCTCAAGCTCAAAGTCTCCAATCTCTGCAACTTTCTAGTGGATGTATGCACAAATGTATTCAACCAGTAAAACCCTAGGTGTGATACTCAAAAATGCTCCTTTGTTTTTGGGTTGAGCATCAACCTCAGGGCAAAACTTATAGTTAGGTTCCTCACAGGTTGAGTTATTTATTAAAACAACCTTATTGTCCTTTTCCATCTTGATCGTCAAGGTTCATGAAGTGGATTCCATTGTTCATTAATTTAGGGTTTCTTTGCAATTAACATGTTAACTCAGTGAGTCCAGATACTCATTGGATGTTTGCTGTGAATTCTTGAAATATGTTGGAGTAGCTTTGAAAGTGCTGTGAATTGCTCTGCAATGTAGTCACTATGACTTTCTCTTCTTTTCTCTACAATTTTCTTTTTAACGCTGGGTGAACTAATGAGTTCACATTTCCCTTTTTATAGAAAAATACCCCAAGTGATGTATTAAATGCTTCACCTACCACTCGGTCGACAAAATAGAGATGCTTGGTTAACACACCAAAGTCTTCATCTCGGTGAGTATACAATGCTTGGTACATAGTGTCATCTTGGTTGTCTTTCACATGTTCACCGATGTGCAGTTTATGCTCGGTTCATATTGACCGACCAGACTAGATTCACAAAACATAACATGCAATACCATAGTGAATCTTCATTCATGCTAATTTGGCATATTCTTAATGAATATAGGAAATGATGTAAAATACAACTTCCTAGAGTGTAGTTCCATACTTACTTGTATTTATTAGGTGGATGTGGTGAAATCACCTGATCCATTGGATGAGGTTTCACCAACTATAGTGCTTAGTCCAACATTATCATTGTTTGAAGCTATTCTCCACATTTGATTTCTCATTCTATGATGTCTTCAATAGTATTTCCATTTGCAAAAGTACTTGACTCTATCACTCGGTCTCTACACTCCTTACTTAAGTGACTGACCTTATGCCAATGTAAGGATGACATTCTAGGGTTAGTCCAGTTTCTAGATCTTCTTATCCATTTACTCATACAGTTAGCAGATATATGTCCTTTGTTAGAATAACTGAGAGGGGGGGGGGGGGGGTTGAATCAGTGGCCTAAAAAATTAATCCAATAAATTAACTAAAAAATTTATATCACAAATATAAACCTCTAGTTATCTTCATTCCTACAAGATATATTCCTTTAAATAATCTTATCAAATAACTACTGCTCATAATGCACTGTTTTATCCTTTTTCATAAGCTTTACTAAATAGTAGTCTAGTCTTTCCTGAAATACAGTAAATAACTTAGTGTTTACCGATCAATCCTATTTTAGTAATGTGTAAAGCAAAACATTAATGTAATGAACCATATACAGATTTGACACATGGATTTTTAACGTGGAAACCCTGTTAGGGGAAAAAACACTTGGGACCGATAACCCAAAATTTTCACTCTTCTGAAGTGAGCTCAGTGAAGAGCCAACCCTGTTAAAGGTTACAAACACATTGTTAAGTGTGACCTTGTTAGAGGATTTAAATATAATTGTTTGTCACTTGATATTTGGAATTTCACTATGCTATCTTGATAAGAAACTTTTTGATACTCCTTGGGATGTATCTCAATATATAAAGGATGGTTAAATCCCACCCTGTTAAGAGATTTTATGAATCAATGGTTAAATTGAAATAATATATGATCTATTCATAAATACAACTTAATCTTACAGATGTTAAGATCTATTGTAAGCTCATAATACCTTTCTAATCAATGTTTCTTTTTTGTTCCTTTGCTCCACTTCTTTCTACTCGGCAAATGTTGTTGCTTCTCTATTGCTCAGTGTTCGTAGAAATCTTTAGCTCTCTTCTTTAACTTGTTTGATTTAGATTATATGAAGAATTCTTTTCTTCACCATTATTGTCTTCAGCATCCTCTATTATTCCTGCCAATTCATAATGAATTAGCTTTTCACTTTTATAGACATGATTTCATTGTTTATAAGTCTTTGTCTTTCTTGTTCTTGATGTGATCCACAAATCTCGTCATTCTTTCTTTAAAGCTTTCTTTAGTTTTATCTCATAGATTTCTTCTTGACAATTGGAATAAGACTAGCTTTAATCTCTAGCTTATTTATAGCTTTTAACTAGTCAATGAAAACAATGTAATAAATAAGTTAACTCCATTTAGCTCCTGCCAGCTAAGTCTTTTGTCATTTGTCAACTTTAGTTCTAATCAGTGTTTAACTCCTTATTTTCTCGGTCTTGACTTTAGTTTTCCTCGGGCATCTCTGTCTATCGGGGTTATCTATCTGCCAAGAAACACAGTGACATTCAGTTATGCTCGGGAATCACTTAGGTTCTACTCGATAATGCTTTCTCAGGTATCTTGGTTGGGTATCACTGTGACTCTTCTTGGGGTTCTCTATTTGTCGGTGTGCACTTTCCGTCGGTGTTTGTTGTCACTTAGTGTATACTAAAATTTTATGCATTACTAATAATATAACCTTTATCTCTTTGGTTCTTTAAATTATTTGATAATATTTATATAACCAATCAGATTATATCAAGTTGACATCAATGACAATATAATACATTAATTGATTTAATGCCTTGCATTAACTTTCTGCATCTCGGTGATTATCAACTTAACATCTTCAAACATTCAATCAGTTATAGTTCATCAATCTCTCCCTTTGGCATTGATGGAAACATACTACATAATACTAATACAATACGAAACATATCAGTTGTAGTTCATCAATCTCTACCAAAATTATTTTTCTATAACCAATACAAATGTCTGACTCTTGGCAAGCTCTTCTAGCTTAGATTTGTTTTTTCTAGAGTACTTTCTTCATTCTTTATTCCCTTCACTAGATAGATGTAGAAACTTCTGATTCTATCTCTCCCTTTGTTGTAGAATCTCTTCTCCTTTTTCTGGATAGATATGCAGTGTTAACATTTCAATTCTCTCCCTTAGATGGATTTTTATTTGGATCTTTCTCTGATGTTTTCTCTCCCTTTGACTGTTCCTCTCCTTGACTGATATGTCTCTTTCCTTTGACAACAATATAATCCATATTCATTCAGTACATCTTTCCCTTTGAATACTTCTGATAGATATTTCATATTGATATTATCTTTCCCTTAAGTCATCTCTCCCTTTGACTGATCATGATAGATATTTCATATGGATATACTCTCTCTCTTTAAGTAATCTCTCCCTTTGTTAGAAATGCCAAATTAAATATTTTTCTTTTCATAATATATTCCTCGAATTTCCCTTCTTCAACAATACAATAACTCTGGTGATCGGTGTAGATAAGTACTTTTCTATGTACTAATAGATCTTTTCAGTCGATCTCTTTTCTTGCATCAACATGAATGATCTTCTGATTATGTATAGGCTAATGCAACCTCCTAGTGAGCTTAGTGACCAATAGACAAGGGTTGGACCCCTAGTCTCTTTCTCAGGTACTCAAATGTATCTTTAGGAAATAGATTTGTGAATACGTCTGCTAATTGTTCCTTGGATTGAACATATTCTAGTATGACCTCTTTCTCTTGCACTTGTTCCCTTAAGTAATGATACTTGATAGAAATATGCTTTATCTTAGCAGGCATGACTGCATTCTTTGATATGTTTATTGCACTGGTATCGTCATAATAGATAATCAATGGTTCAAGAATTTTCATATTCATACCTTCTGGTAATTTCTTGATCCATGCAATGTTGGAGAAATTTGTAGCAACAACCACATATTCTGCTTCTGCAGTATATTGTGAGATGCATCCTTGCTTCTTACTTATCCATGTGACAAGTTTGTCACCCATAAAGAATGCTCCTCCTATTGTGAGCTTTCTGTCATCTAAGTTTCCAGCCCAATCAAAATTTGTATAGAATTGAAGCTCAAAGTTTCCTTCTCTTTTATACCATAAGCCATATTCTTTGGTATTCTTTAGATATCTCAAAATTCTTTTGACAATAGTCATGTGTGATTCCTTGGGATTAGCAAAGAATCTTGTAACTATTCCTACTGCATGTGCTATATTTGGTCTAGTATGAAAAACATACATGATTTTTCCAATCATAGATCTATATAGGGTCTAATTTACCTTGGTTGACTTGTCTTTCTTTGTTAGCTTACATCCGGTTTCCATAGGTGTTCCAACTAGTTTGGAGTCTTCCATCTTGAATATCTTCAACACTTCCTTGATGTATTTGGATTGTGTGATGTATATGCCTGCATCTTGTTGAAGAATCTGTAGACCAATAAAGAATTTGATCTCCCCAAACATTGACATCTCAAACTCTATGCTAATTTCATTAGCAAATGATTTTCATAACACATCATTACCACCAAATATGATATCATCAACAAATATTTCAGCAATCAAAAAATAATCATCAATATATTCTTTTAAATATAAATTATTGTTTTCACTTGTTCTTACAAATCCAATACTTATGAGATAGGAGTGAAGTATTTCATACCATGCTCTCGGTACTTGTTTCAATCTATACAAGGATTTGTTTAGTCTAAAAACCATGTTTCTCATGTTAGGATCAAGAAACCCTTCTGGTTGTTCAATGTATACCTCTTCTTCTACTATTCCATTTAGGAATGCAGACTTTACATCCATTTGGTATACCTTGAATCCTTTGAATGAAACATAAGCAAGTATAATCCTGAATCCTTCTATTCTAGCAATGGGTGCAAAGGTTTCTTCATAGTCAATACCTTCTTCTTGTGCATAACCCTTGCATACTAATCTTGCTTTGTTCCTCGCAACTTCTCCATTCTCATTCATCTTGTTTCTGAATATCCATTTGGTACCAATGACATTCTTGTTATCTGGTGTAGGTACTAATGTCTGTGTTCTGTTCTTCTCAATCTGTTCTATCTCTTCATTCATAGCACTGACCCATTCTTCATTTTCAAGTGCAGTATTAACAGATTTAGGTTCAAAATCACAAATTAAACATCTAGTGTTTAGTGAATTACTTCTAGTTCTCATTCCAGCCTTCTTGTCTCCTATGATCTGGTTCTATGGATGGTGTCTTATGACATACTTGGAAAGTATCGGTTCAGCTCTTTGTTCACCATTCTGATCATCATCTCGACCTTCAATATGGTGTCCATCGCTTGATGCATCATCTTGAGCAATTTCTTGATTTTCAGTGTTTGTAGCCTGATGCTCAGGTGCATTGTTCTATCACTTGGGAGTGATACACTGTTTCTCAGATAGAGTGTCTAGTTGTTCACTGTAGACAAACCTATTATAGTCTTCTGGATCTTTTCTGCTTTCCTCATCATTTTTCTCAGCAAATTCATCTATTTTGACATTTGCGCTTTCAATGATTTTTTTAGAGGATTTGTTAAGATATTTATAAGCCTTGATTTTGGTAGAATACCCTAAAAATATTCCTTCTTCACCTTTGGAATCAAGCTTTCCATTTCTATCATCTTTCAAAATATAACATTAACTTTCAAAAATTCTGAAGTAACTTACATTGGATGTATGTCCATACCATAGCTCATAAGGTGTCTTTCTTTAATTGAACTCTGTTTAATGTGCAGATAGAAGTACTGACAACTTCTCTTTAGAATGTTTGAGTGATTCCTTTCTCAATCATTAGTGTTCTGGAACAATCAATAATGGATCTGTTCCTTCTTTCAGAAATCCCATTTTGTTGTGGTGTTCTTGGTTCAGAAACCTGTCTTTGAATTCCATGCTCATTACAAAAGTTAGTGAATTCATCAAAAATAAATTCTTCTCTATCTGATCTTGATCATTTTAGTTCCTTACCATTTTTTTTTCTACAATATCTTTATACCATTTAAACATCTTGAATGCTTCTTATTTCTCTTTTAAGAACATAACTGTCATCATTCTAGAATAATCATCAACAAAGAGAATGAAGTATCTATCACCATAGTAACTCTTTGTTCTCAATGGTCCACATAGATCAGTATGGACTAATTCTAGAATGACATTAGATGTGTAGGTTTTGCTCTTGAAACTAGACTGTCATTTTACCTTTTTGACAATTATTACACATGACATGGTCGGGCTTCGACATGATCAGTAAGCCTCTTTCATTTTATTTCTTATCATAATCATGTTGTCAAAAATTACATGACATAACCTTTTGTGCCAAAACCATATGTTTTCATTTCTAGCCATTAAACAAGTGGTGTTAATATCATCAAGATAGAATAGGTTACCTTTTTTCTATTCACCAATTCTGATCAACCTTCCTGATTCATTAAAGATCTTGGCATTTTTGTTCTCAAATGCAACTCAACGACCTATGTTATTTAGCTGTAAAACACTAAATAGATTATAGTTAAGTCCTTTTACCCAGTATGCATTTTCACATATGATCATATTATTCAACATTATGGTTCCTTTACCTTCAACTGGACAAGGTGAGTCATTACCCATTCTTACTGATCCACCATTATAATACTCAAAAGTTTCGAAGTTTTCCTTATCTCTAGTAATGTGGTGAGTACAACCACTATCAATAATCCATACATCATTCTTACTAATATTAGATATGAGTGCAGTTTAAACATACCTTTCCTCTTCGTCTGAATCATCCTTCATAGCAACAAATACCACCTCAATATCTTCATCAGATTTGGTGTCAGTAATCTCTGCTTTGTTCTTAGCTAGGTAACAATATTTGTTCCCTTTTTCCTTGTAGTCTCACTTGTCTCTTCTATCAGATTGTCAGTTGCTTCGGTAATATATGTGATCACCTCTGCCAAACTTATTTTCATATGATTTGTCATTTTTTTGTCTTCTTTTCTTTTGTCATTTTTTCTGTCTTCTCTTCTTTTCTTTCTGTCTCATGAATTATGGGTCAACGAGTTTGACTCAAAAACTACACAGTTGAATCCTGATAGCAATATCACAATTCTTTTCTTTTGTTAGGACATCTAGCAACAAAGTGTCCAATCTCTTTACAATTAAAACATACCAATGGTAATTTATCTTTGTATCTACCTTTGCCTCTGTGCAATATTCTAGCCATTAGTGCTTCAATTTCATCAAGTTCTTGGTCATCACTATCACTTTCACTATAATTTCTCATAGTGCATTTATGACTTGACTTACTTATTTTCAAAGAAGATTTGAATGAAGACTCAACAGATGGAAAGACACTATTATCAAAGTTATTCATCTCAAATGAGATAAGTCTACCAATCAAACTATCTAGAGTGATAATGTTATCTGCTATTGCTCTCATTTCTTGTATATCATATACTCTAATAGCATAAATAGGCAGTAAGGTTCTTAGGATTTTACTTATCACTGTTTCTTCTTCAAGTACACCTCCTACTCCTCAGATAGCATTGACTACCTCTTTGATTCTACATCTATATTGACTAATTATTTCTCCTTCTTTCATTATTAGGTCATAAAATTTTCCTCTTAGGCTTTCTTCCATAGCTCTTAGCACATTTGCATCTCCTGCATGTACTAGCTTCAATTTGTCCCACATTTTCTTTGTAGTGGTGCATGTTTTGACATCTTCAAATTCAGTTCGTAGAGTGACAAAGCAAGTTCTATCATCATAGAATTGTGTTCATGCTTTTCTCTTAATTGATCAAGTGTGTGAGGTCTAGTAGAAAACACATATTCAGTATCCAAGTATTGAGTAACATCATTTCCAATACCTGATAGGTGGAGTCTTATCCTAATTTTCCATGATGCAAAGTTGTCTTTGTTCAACTTAGGTACATCCCTTTTTCTCATCTTGTGATATTTTTCTTGAGTCTTTAAACCCCCTTTCTAAGCACACAAGCTCTGATACCAATTATTAGAATAACTGAGAAGGGGGGGGGGGGGGGGGGGGGGGGTGAATCAGTGGCCTCAAAAATTAATCCAATAAATTAACCCAAAACTTTATATCACAAATATAAACCTCTAGTTATCTTCAGTCCTACAAGATGTATGCCTTTAAATAATCTTATCAAATAACTACTACTCAGAATACACTGTTTATCCTTTTTCATAAGCTTTAGTGAATAACAGTCTAGTCTTTACCAAAATATAGTAAATAACTTAGTGTTTAGCAATCAATCCTGTTTTAGTAATGTGTAAAGAAAAACATTAAAGTAATGAACCATATACACATTTGACACATGAATTTTTAACGTGGAAACCCTATTAAGGGAAAAACCACTTGGGACCGGTAACCCAAATTTTTCACTCTTCTGAAGTGATCTCGGTGAAGAAGAAACCCTGTTAAAGGTTACAAACATACTGTTAAGTGAAACCTTGTTAGAGGATTTAAATATAATATTTTTTCACTCGATATTTGACATTTCACTATGCTATCTTCATGAGAAATTTTTTGATACTCCTTGGGATGTATCTCAATATATAAAGAATAGTTAAATCCCACTCTGTTAAGAGATTTTATGAATCAATGGTTAAATTGAAACAATATATGATCTGTTCATAAATACAACTTAATCTTGTAGATGTTTAGATCTATTGTAAGTTTATAATACCTTTTTGATCAATGTTTCTTTTCTATTCCTTTGCTCCACTTCTTTCTACTCGGTGAATGTTGTTGCTTCTCTGTTGCCCGGTGTCCGTAGAAATCATTAGCTCTGTTCTTCAGCTTGTTTGATTCAAACTGTATGAAGACTTCTTTTCTTCACCAGTATTCTCTTCAACATCCTCTATTATCCCCCCTAATTCATAATGAATTAGTTTGTCTCTTTTATAGATATGATTTCATCATTTCTAATTCTTTGTCTTTCTTGTTCTTGGCATGATCCACAAATCTCACCATTCTTTCTTTAAAACTTGATTTAGTTTTATCTCATATATTTCTTCTTAACAACTGGAATAAGACTATATTTAATCTCTAGCTTATCTATAGCTTTTAACTGGTCGATAAAAACAATGTAATCAATCAGTTAACTCCATATTTATCTCCTACTAGCTAAGTCTTTTGTCATTTTTGAACTTCAGTTCTGATCAGTGTTTAACTCCTTATTCGCTCAATCTTGACTTCATATGTCCCCAGGCATCTCTGTCTGTTAGGGTTTTCTATCTATCTTGCAACACCGTGACATTCAATTCAGCTTGGGTATCACTTAGGTTCTGCTCGGTAATGCTTGCTAGGGTATCTTTCTCAGGTATCACTGTGACTCTTCTCAGGGTTATCTATCCATCGGTGTGCACTGTCCATCGATGTTTGTTGTCACTTGGTGTATATTGAAATTTTATGCATTATTGATAACATAACCTTTATCTCTTTGGTTCTTTGAAGTCTTTGACAATATGTATATAACCAATCAGATTATATCAAGTTGAAATCAATGACAATACAATACATTAACTGATTTAATGTCTTGCATTAAATTTTTGCATCTCAGTGATTATAAAGTTAACATCTTCAAACATTCAATCAGTTATAGTTCATCATCCATATATACCACATGTTGTGCAATTTACCCAAGTGTTGTAATCCTAAGCATATGTATCAGCGACTCTTCTCAGTTGATATGCATTTTCTTGTTCTTTAGGTTTCAAGACTTGCTTTATCCTTTTCCTGCATCATGAAATGTGTGGCCATGCATGTTGCAAGTAGGGAAATGTTTTTCCATGTAAGATTTCTTATTTGGTTTGTTCAGATTAGATCTACATTCATGTGCTTGTTACAGTTATAACAATTACCTATAAATGTAGAAGTAGTTTTAGGAATACAATTTTTCTTTTCTCTTGCAAACATTTGATGTGTGGCCTGGTTTTCCACAGTGGTTACATGAAATCTTCTTTGGTATTGGATTTGTGTAGACATTCCTTTGATCAGCTCAGTTTGATGATTCTCCATGCTTGGTATACCCTAAACCAATATTGTTGTTGAGTCTTCTATGTCCATTCAGAAATTCTTCCATTCTTTTTGTACTGTCTTTAGATTTCTTAATCATATCATTATTTTGTTGAATCTTCACTTCATGCTTTAGTTTCTAATTTTCTTCTTTTAGTTCACCAATAACTTCCAATTTTCTAGAAAGGTCCATGTTCACGTAGTTGGCCTCATGGCTCATAAGAACTATTTGATTGGTGATCTCAAGGTGATGCTTAGTAAGTCTTTGTATATCATATTCTTTATCTTGCAGTTTTCAGTAATATTTCTCCTGTCATCAATAGCCAAAGTTCTTTCTTGTTTATCTTGTCTTGCATTATTCATAACATCAATCATTCTTACCATTTGTGTCTCTTGAATGCTCTGTAGTACTTTCACTTGTTCATTCAGATGTTGATTGATTTCATTTAGATCTGGAATGGTTTCTTTAGATGTGTTAGATATACTACCAAATCCAGATCTAGATGAATCAAATAGGTTAGGTATCTCTTCTTTATGATACTCAGTTTCATTGTAGCGAGATGCCATGAATTTTCTTTTAGCCAATATCTCTTTCAGTTTGTTTCTTTCCCCTTTGTATTTCTCAAAGAAAATATGTATTTGCAACTTCTGATTCTCAATATTTTTTATCAAGCTTATACCTTTCCATTGTAATATCTTTTCTCTCAATTGATTTAAAATTTTCCAAATAAGAGAACAAGCTCTGATACCAATTGTTGGAATAATGGAAGGGTGTGTACTAAGAGGGGAGGGATGAATCAGTACCCTTAAAAACTTTTATAAATTAAACCTTAGTACTCATTACTTGCATAACTGACCATTGTATCTTTTCTACTTTATGCATGCAATATCATAGCATAAGTATAAATGCATATAAACAAACATTGAAACATTCATGAAACTCATTTACACATGACACAAGTATTTAATCACGTAGAAACCCTTGTTAGAAGGTAAAAATTGTGGTGGGGATGAAACCCACAAAGCTTCACTATCTGCAAAATGGAAGTTTCCTGTTAGGGCTACAAGTTGTGATCACTTCTAATGATCTTACCCTATTAGGAGTAACATGTCAGACTTGTTAAGTCTACCCGGTAAATATATTTTAGCAAGACAATGTATGTGTGCACTTGGTTAAGAGATTTACAAAAAGACTGTTAAGTCCACCTTGTGAAAGGATTTTGTTGTTTGCTACGATTTTTAGAGAGTAAAAAAATATATGACCTGACTGCTGCAATCTCAAATTTTTGATTATAGATCCATTAAGTACACAAAATATATATCACCTTATTGTGATAGATAATACATCTGTTCAGCTTGGTAGCCTTGTATGTAGTTCTGTATAAACTGAATTCTCCTTCATCTGTCCTTGTGCATGAAACTCTTTTTCTGATCTATAGATATCCTTGGCGGCTACAATAATTTCATTCTTGATTGTTTATTACATCTATATATAAAATATTTGACCTAATTAGGTTTCACACTTTTCTTGAAAAAACTCTAAGATCAAAGTTTTACAACTTGACCTTGATCTCCTAGTTTGTATGAATAAAATCAGTTAACTAATTACATCCACAATTAACACTTTTCTTGATCCATAAAAAAATGGTTATCCAACTAAGAAATTTTTTTTTTTAAAGATTAAATTGATTTAGTTGATGTGTAGTTGAGATCCACTTTTTTTGGTGAAATGTTGTCTCTTGGTGTAGACTGGTGCTCGGTGATGTCTTTGTATACTGGTGCTCAGTTGATATTATTCTTGGTGATTGTGCGATCACTCTGTGTTCAAAACATTTTGGTGATTGCTACACTCGGTGAATGATGTCGCTCGATGAGTGCTACCACTCAATGATCATGACCAAACAACCAAAATTGTCTGCTTATACACTAATGAAAACTTTTGATCCTTTATATTATCAGAATCAACCTTGAAATTAAATGAAATAATGGAAAAGTGTGATGTCATGTAGGAAAGGCTAGATCTTAACCATAAAGTATATCATACTATGTAGATGGAATTACCTCTTTAAATGTGATCAAGTATGTTTATGTAATAAATTTGAATCAACACAAAAACCAAAAGGAAATCATGTAATACAAAACCTCATGTTGTAGATGTTGTAATTCACCATAATGTTTGATGAGAGAAAAAGAAGACTTGATGGATGAATGAAAATCTCCTTCTTTGATGTCAAACTCTTTTGCTTGGCCTCCAATGGGGGGGAATAAGCTAGATCTATGGAATAAAACATCTTGATTTAATGATTGGAATGAAGACTTGAATGCTTGAATTACTCTTGATGTCTTTCTTGCACTTGAATGCTTTATTTCTTGAATGCTTGCTAATGGATCCCTTCATAATGATGGATGATAACTCACACTTGATTATAGCTAGCATATGAATGATGGATTTCTTGCACAATAGTGGATGCTTAATAATGACTTCTTAATAATGGATGCCAAAATAAAGGGAGAGGACCTCCTTTTATACTCATTTTAGGGATCATATTAAGTCCAGGCCAACCAAAAATATAAAACTTGGAGGGAAACCCTATCATCTGGCCCTAGGCCAAATCTGGGCCCAAAAACCAAGACACAAGTCAACCAATTGACTTATACCCAGGGACAAGTCAACAAGTCGACTTGTCCTTGGAAAATTAGGCTCAAATTTTGTTGAGACATCAGGGAAGGTGAAAAATAATGGAGGGAGAAAATGCAAGTTGCCAGGATGTCGAGACAGATGCTGAAATCCAAAAATAAATGCATAGGACCTAGGTGAAGAAAGGAATTATGGGATTGTATGGAAAATGGGGAAATCATACATAAAAGGTTAGAGCCAACCTCAAGTTTAAGCAAGATTTAAGGAGGAGGAGGACCTATATTTAAGTTAAATATGCATTTAAGTGCAATATGAGGTCCTACCATAAGAAACACACTAAAGTAGGCACAAAATGGTCCTAAAACAAGCACAAGCTAAGTGCTTAATTTTTAGGACTATACATTTATCCCCCACTTTAGTGGGAGTATGAGACAAGCTCATGCTCATGATAAAGGAAGAGGTATAAAAAAGAAAGAATGATGAGAGAGAGATGATTATGAGTGAATTGCAAAGAGGTAAGAAAACACTAAGTTCAAGGATGTAGACCTGCAAACTAAGGATATTAACTCCACATCCATGCACAAGGGAAAGAAAACAAAGGAAAAGAAAATGAAAAATAAAGAAAATACACAAAAGGGATTAGTACTAAAAACAAGACTCCAAATCAACTATTAAAATATACTTTTATAAAAAAAATCCCATCCAGTAATATCATATTTGAAAAGCTATTGCAAGAGAACAAGTGATCACATAGAAAGGACAATTTTATCACCAAAGATGATTTAAAACCCATGATATAACCCACTAGCATAGCCATGAGAACATGGAGAGAGAGAGAGAGAGAGAGAGAGAGAGAGAGAGAGAGAGAGAGAGAGAGAGAGAGAGAGAGAGATCATGAATTCAGCAAGCTAGAAAATTGCATTATACTATGTGATCCATAGAAAGAGAAGAGAGAAAGGGAGATGAGTAGAAGGAATAACAATATGTATTATGTTATTTATATTAGCGTAAAAGAGAGAAATAAAGGAGAATTGATGGTCTAGAAAACTGTGTTATTCTAGTCAACTCCACGTTGAAAATTTTGCACATGATGGTAGATTTGAAACTATTTTGGGCACAAAGGTGGATTTTTGCGCATAGGGGCAGATTAAAAATATTTTGCACATAGGGGCGACTTAGGGATCAGTCTTATGGAAATATTTTTTAATGAAAAGTGGCCAGTCCTAAGAAAAGGTTGTTTCCTTTGGGATCAATGAACAAAATCCAACATATAATGTAAAGAAGATATCTGTAAAGAAACAATGTATGCCATAAACTCAGCTAAGAGCATTGACTTTTATGAGATAAGAAAATAGATAATTGTGAAAGGATATTCTGCTTGTGGGAAGAGACCCTTGAAAGGAAGGGATCTTGGCTGCAAGACATCTACCTTGAAGAGGAGATATTGAAAAAATATAACATCTTCAAGACAAAGAGGGGAAGAGAACAAGAATGAACCCTTTTAGCCCCCTACTGCTAGGTGAAAAAGGGATTCTTGATGAAGGATGAAAAACTTTGAAAAGAAAAGTAAGGGAATTTGTGTGTAATGAACATAGTTTTATAAATAAAGAAGAGGTTGTGATCAAGGATGCACACCTCTTGTATAAGAGAGAATCCCAAATCAAAAAAAATAATTCTTTATAGGAAAAGAATGCCACATGGTAAACAAATGCCACTATATTAAGGAAAGTAGATTCTTAGAAAAAAGAGAGAGAAAATAAACATGAAATATTGGACCCCAAGTGTGAAGGAAATATAAAATATGTAATTCATCCTTAATGATAGTTACCTCATAATACATACACAATTCTAAGAAAAATAAGCTACAAACCAGAGGAAAATCCTAATGTAAAACAAACATTTTTACTGTATAAAAGATATCACATTATAAATTAAACAATTCAACAAGTAAAGAGATGAATGATATGTATGATCATTTTATGATAGAAATTCCCTTTGAAGCATGAAAAAGATTGTTAAGAAAATATTTTAGGATATCGCATGAAACAAAGTATCTCATTCCAAAAAGGATGTAGCATCATGAAATAATACCTATATGTAAAGAGATGAAAAGAGGGAGAAAGAAGGATGCCACATTATGTCATCTCAATGGTCAACCCGATTATACAAGATATGCACTTCTAAGCAAGGAAGAAATTGTAAGAAGGATACTAATCTCATTGAGGAGAAAGATCTTGAATAATAAGTTCATACATGGGAGGACATCATAGTACAAAAGAGATGAAAAATAAAGATATAATAGATCCTTGAAATAAGGAAGAAATGATGACCTTTTCCCCCTAGTTCAGAGAGAAAGAGGGAGCTTTCCTATTATGATTCCCTTAATGCACATTATGCAAGAGCCCTGCATAATGGAGAGAAAAATAATAGGAAAAGGAGATGCTAAGATATAAATTTGATATAAAGAAAATGTAAAATATCTGATGTTAAAAGTAGAAGGCATCTATCAATCAAATCTTGAGCAAATTGTCTAAACTCAAAACAATAAAAAAGAGAATGCTTATTACAATAATGAAAGTAGCATTGAAATTAACCATTGATCGGTCATTTTTTGTTTTCAAGGTGTCTATAAGGAAATAATATCCTATAATTATACTTGATACTCAAATAGATTCTTTTGGCCAAAGCTAAGCAGTCATCATAAAGTGATGGATCATGAGAAGGTGTTGGAAAGAGAGGAGGTTTTTGTTGAGAGAAAATGTTAGCTTTAGGCACATGATATTCTTTAGGAGGATCAAGATTAGGAACCTCAAGGTTGTGCTCACTAAATCTTTGACCTTTGTATTCCTTTGGAATAGGGTATAATTTAGAGGGAGAAGATGATTCATCTTGGTGTTTGTGAGTGGAATAGGTAGGGATGTTCATTTTGGGAAATTCATCCTTCCTATTATCTTGAGGTTGTAAAGAAGAAGGAGGATTATCCGATATTCTTGGAGAGAGATCATCTAATAACTATCTAACATCTAGATCATGAATACATTTTTTATATGAATCAAAGTAATGACTAACCTCTTTGAGACTACCTATTAAAGTAGGTTGAGGAAAAGGAGATCTAGGTCTCGCTATCATAGGATAACTAGGAACTTTGTCTTGAGGATGGTTAATGGGCAATGTAGGAGTAGGATTAGGAGGATTAGGATTATCATTAGGCTCATTCACAAAGACACTTATGTTGTCTATATACTACATGCATTTTGTTAAAATTTGAAGAAGGAAGACACATGAAATATTGTCAAAGGTCTTGAAATATTATTTCCAAGGAAGAGATACATTACTTAACCTCATAATGTCATAGGTAAGAATGCCACGAAGGAACACAAATATAAGCACATGAAAGAAAATATGGTTCACTCCATGAGATTGATAGATAAGTAAGAAGGAATGTAAGAACATAGGTTATTGCACACCAATCTAACTTAGAGAGCACCATGATGAATGAAAGAAAGCAAAAAAATAGATCTTAAACTAAGGATGTGATATAGATAGGAGATAATGTAAATAAAAAGATCTAGCCACAAAATCAGAACACATACAAAAATAGACGTAGATGGATAAATGCACAGAAAGGGAAACTAACACCCATCATCAGAATGGAAATGTTGTAAGTCAGGTTCACAAAAATGTATAGAGGAAAATTGTGAGAAATGTTAATAGGTAGATCACTCACAAAATTCTCTGGGGGAAGGCTCTATACATTGGAATACAAGCCCACCCTTAAACAAATTTGATCAACATAACCAAAAGGATGAATGTGTGTCAACGTAGGATCTATGTAAAAGTGGGAATTTGGATTCTTAATGGAAATGTAATTGATATGTGTGATATGTGATATAATAAATAATTAAAGAAAATAGATCTAATCTATGAAAGTAAGTGCAAGAGGAGAATAGAGAGAATGAAATCACCTTGAAATAAGAAGAGGAAGTTTGAACTTTTTATTTGAATTTGACTGCCGCCGGAATGTCAGAATTTGCTCTAAATCCTTATATGAGAACCTCACACCTATAGTTGTTTGTTGTGTAAATTTTAGCCAAAAAGTGCAAGGAAAAGTCGACAGCCTGACTTGTTCCCGACTGCTTTGAACCTGATGAAATTTTTTGAGGACCTGTGACTATGTTAGTACCTTTTGTAACATCCCAAAATTGGCATCTTCCAACCCTAACCAATTTTGTTGCATTTGTCATTCTTCTAAATCATCAAAGTCCTATTGTACTAGGCAATTCTGAGTTCTGATTGACTCTACTCGACCTAAGTGTCAAATGCAGAAAATCCTAAATCTGCATTAATCATACATTATATTTAATTCCTAAAATATCAATTGGCTAAATAAACCCCATCTAGATAGAAGGCAACAAGTTGAATCATACAGGCATGCAGGATGAATAACTCATATTCACTTTTGTATGTGGCTGATGAACAAGGACTATGTTGAAGTGTATGGTTGAATAACAAGGCCAAATTTAACATATACATTTTTGGTGCCCACCATGGGGAAGAACATCTATTTCTATCATCACATTTGAATTAGTTTTGAAAATCTTCGGATCATGTTTGTGCTATGATTTTGCAGGTAAAACAATGCATTTCATCTTTGTTTTAGCGTGGAGCAAGTTTGAAAATTCCTTATATCTTCTATTTATTATTTTATCAGTGCCTTTTAATCTCTCATTTTAAGCCAAATCTGACTGCACCATTGTGTCCGGAACATCGTTTCGGTTGAAAACAAGTGTAAACTTGCCTATACTTGACAAAAGTTGAATCTGTGGCAAAAACATTTTGCCCAAGGAGGCTGTACAACCAGTTGCACATAAATTGAGGCAGATTTTGGATTTTTCTGCAAGTAGCCCAAGGCAAATTTTTCAAAAAAAATAATTTGAAGAAGAAAAAAAAAATTATTGAAAAAAAAATTAGATTTTTTCACTATGTTAAATTTGACGGCCG
>MU226281.1:1891952-1906594 GCA_018584345.1 Thuja plicata | reverse complement strand
ATCCCAAAGCTGAGACCATCAAACCTTCCATCTATATTGGGTCCTTATGTCCCTCCATCTACCATGCCTATCAATAATAGCTTGTCATCCACTTACCCTATCTCCTATCAAGATCAACAAAGACATATATCCTTGAATTCTCCCTATCACCCAATCCATATGAACCAGTCATATCAACCTTATTCATCCACAATTTCTAAGTCTTTTGGAAGCAATTTGGATGTACAATGAAGAAATCAGCAATACAAGAATCCACCTACATATAAAGATCACTATGTCCCATCTAATCGACATGTGACTACAAATACAAAGGAAATATTCAAGAGACCACATAGGTCCATTGAGAAAAGAACTATATCAAAGAAAATATGGGTTCCTAAATCCATTATGAAAGAATTGCGTTCTAAATCATCTAATACAAATGAAAAATCAAAATATATATGGATTCCCAAGTCTCTTCTAAAGGACTTGGATACAAAAAGAAAAGCAAAAGTTATGTGGATTCCCAAGTCTCTCTTAAAAGGCTTGAACAAAAAGGAAAAATCAGAATTTGCGTCCAAGCTTCGAAAGGCTTCCACTCCATCTCCTTTCAAACATTTTTCATCTCCTAAACCTATTTTGGGTCCTCATGTCCCAAAATCCATTGTTTTGAATACGTCTTCATCCATCTTGGGTCCTCATGCACCAAGATCCATATCAAAACCTAAATCCATTTCACACACTTTTCCTCTATCATTCCACCATCCTTCAAGATGTGAGTCAATGTTGATCTTGCCTACACAAACTTTTCAATACCCTATCCAATATCCTTCACCTACCTCCTATGCATCCATCTCATATTCCTACTATTCCTCATCCAATCCATCAAATAAATCCTTGACTACCATCTCCCTTATCCTCCATATCAATCTTCTTTAGCATCACCCTATCAACATCTGTGAACATACTTTCAGTGGCCTTGGCCTATTATAGCATATCTTTTAGAGGAGCACTATCTAAAGAGCTAGAAGCTTAAGTTCCTCCATAAAATCAAAAAGATGAAAAAAAAGAAAAAAAAAAAAGAAAAAGTGCCTTGGTGAAAACTTGGTAAACAAGCACCTTGGTAGCAAAAGTAAAGATAAATCAATCCATCCTATGGTGAAAACCACTTCTTGTGGCGCCTTGGATAAGTACCGTGATGAAAACCTGGCAAATAGGTGTCATGTGTAATTCCTCCTACTTGCACTCTTCACTTGGGGGCAAGTTCCTTCCATTTAATCCTATCTATCATATCTTACATTCAGCTAGCTCATGAGCTTCCATGTTCCTTCTACTGACCTTGACAAGGTTGAGCCTATCTGTGAACACACTATGTATCCTGACATTTGTTATCCTTTCCATCAGCCTATTCAATTTCTCTCATCCATGGCACCCTATCATGATCTTGCTTATCCCAAACCTATCCTTCCTATTTCTGAGCATCCTTTGCTCCATAATCCAAAAATTTCATTTATACCTCCATCACCCCTTATCCCGATTGCGCCATCATAGCTCTATCCTATCTAATTGACCCCTTGGTCTTGATCTAAATGAAGAATGAAAAAAATGGAAAATTGTTTCTCATAAATCTCTTGACATGTCCACTCTTTTGGACCACATTCTTTTCATGACATCAGGTCATTATCTTATATGCTATCCAACATCGCTCCATGAGCCTACATTGCTATATTCATTTTTCCCTAGCTTGGGTAATCTTGAGGAAACTGTCCTTGAGGGTCACATTCACCCTCTTCATCGATGATTGTCTATTCACCTCATCCATCAACTTGCTAATCCATTTGTAATTTCCTCCACCTTGCTAGACATTGGGGGCACACCAATGTGATCTTGCTTGAGATCGATAATCTAAAAAAGACTAAAAAAATTGCAAAATGTCTTGAAAAAAATCTAAAAATTGCAAAATCTCTTAAAATCTAAAAGTCGTAAAAAGTCCTGAAAAAATGATCATCTTAGTGAAAACCTAGCAATAGGCGCTTTGATGTATCTCCAAAAAAATCATATATTCCAAAAATACAAAAAAATTAAAAATTGAAAAAATACAAAAAAAAAAGAGAAAAAGAAAAAAAGGTGCCATTGATGAAAACTAGCAAACAAGCGTCATGGTAGCAAAAAAAGAATTTCTTCCAAAAAGGTGAAAACCTAGTAAATAGGCACCTCTTGTTCCACATTACTATATCTATCGCATCACCACTTGGCTTTATACATTTGCTTTCCTGCTTTGCTGCTTTCCTACTTTCTTGCTTACATTTGCTTTTCGCATGCTTTCAGTTACCCATCAAGACACCAACTTACATGGATTGAAAATAGTCACACTCTCAGGGAAACCTTCCTGGTCTAAAGGGCACTGTCCTAACCTTTTGAGGATCTCTCTCACATCAGTCACCAGTAGTTCTCACTGCGTCTGCCTACTGTCCCTTTTCTTATACTGAGATTTCTCTCCTTGAGAATCTCCCTAACATCAGTCACCAGTGGTTATCACCGCGTCTGCCTACTGATGTCTAGCTAGTCCTACGATCACTTCATCTGGGAATCTCTCTTGTGTTAGTCACTAGTGGTTCTCACTGCATCTGTCTATTGTTGTTGTACTATTGAGATTGCTCACACCCATTACAGTTGGACTTATACTCAATGCTCTATCTATCGATACTCGATCGATCTTGACAATTCTTTTCTTTAGTTTGTACATAGCTTTCAGTCATATTCATGACACTATGGTTTTCTTGTGAACCCTACTGACTTGACACTGATTCAACACCATATGCCCGGGGGAAACCAAATCTAGTTTCTCCTTGCAACATACATCAAGTCAGTCACCGCTACTAGGGGCATGGGTCCCCAAATCTGATCACATCATTGGTTTACACCCAAGTCAGTAATCTTGTCACTTCTCAAGGACAGCTATCTACTGACACAAACTGGTGTTTCTCAACACTCCAATTAAAATAGTGTTTCTCAACACTATCTTTGGACACATCTATGTTTTTCAACACACATTGGATATCTGAAACGTAAACATCTCTCAATAACAATCAAACACAATGCACTCACAAGTACAACATTGTTTTTCAACACCCTATACACATACATATTCAAAAAATTTGAAACTAGCTGAGATATGATTGAATCTTTCTTTGTATGTTGTCTGTTCTCATGGATTTCATTGATATTTTCTTTGTTTACTACTTGTTGGTGTAGTCCCAATGATTCGGCAACGTCAAATAAATAGGGTGTATGTGATAAGAGCTCCCGCATTAAGGTGGAAAAGCTTCACATCCCTATATCTTGTTTATTTGTACGCCATGGCGAGGTTGGTACTATCTCCTTGACTATTATTGCTTTGTTTGTTTACACATGATCGCACTCATGGTTATCTTGGATTTGAATGCCTCGATAGTGGTGTACTCTTGCAACATCAACTAGAAACAATGTTTAGGTCATCTTGGCTTTTGTGCCGTGGTGCTTACATTTGTTTCCTACATTTTATCTGATGAAAGTCATATTCATATCCTTATGGTTGCAGTGGCACCAGTAAGGATTGTATCAACTCCGATGTTCGAAAAATTCTCAATGATGATGATTATACGATGGGGCACAACCATGTCCTAGGAATTACATCTAGCATAGGATTACATTTTCATTCTAGACTTGCATTGTGGCCACAATTTTATGTTCACTTTATTGCATCCTCCTAGGTCATACATTGGGGAGTTATTCTTCAGAGTCTTGGTTTCATCATGACTGCACAAGTGTTCAATCCTCGCTCTTGATTCTTCACATGTTCTCTTGGTTAGCATCTGTCACACATCCAAACACCCTGCATGAGATGTTAGTACCATATACATTACATTTGCATTATCATTTACACATTGCATTTACATATTTCCATTCACAAGTGCATTTACATAAATCATCTACATACATACAACTTTGCATCTACATCAACATGTGCATCACATAAACTCATAAACATCACATACATGTGCAATTCATACATCTACATATATTCCAAACATGTTCATACATTTGCATACATTATAAATCATCTAACCATCTAAGAATATAGGAAACATCTCATAAACAATCAAATGTGACACATATGATGATACCAAAACATGAGCTCATATATATATATATATATATATCTCAAATGTTTTGATACAATACAAAATGGTGCTACTCGAGCACGGTCTATCTCAAAAAAATGGTGGTACAATACAAGGATGCCAACGCATTAGATACAT
Organism: Thuja plicata; assembly: GCA_018584345.1. NCBI lineage: Eukaryota > Viridiplantae > Streptophyta > Pinopsida > Cupressales > Cupressaceae > Thuja > Thuja plicata. Next base: position 1,902,314 of record MU226281.1, on the reverse strand, counting down.
CATATGATCTCATCTATCAAATCTATCCTATCTAGCTCTAACCCTCTCCCTCGTCACCTCGAGGAGGAGGCATATCTCGTGGCGGTGGTGCCTGTGCACCCTCTGATCCTCTAGCATATGAGGAAAATCTCGGCACCTGCAACGCCTCATCCTGCACTACTCCCACATAAGATGAGTAATAATAGGCTGCTTGGGTAGTCTGATGTCCTCCCTCCACTCGAACCTACTCCTGTGCCATCTGCAACTGCCCTTGGAGCTCTTGAACCTCTTGATCTATGTCTAATAGTTGCGCATCTCGCACGACAACATGTATCTGCAAGTCTGTAACCTGTCTTGTAAGCTACCGTACTCTCTCTCTAGATCTCCGCAGGGCCTCCTGCTCCTATGATGGTGCATCCTTGAATACTGCACCCTATCCTGGCTCCTATGCAGGTTGATCCTCCTGCATCGGATCCTCTTGCTGTCCCTCCTACTGCTCTATCTATTCTTGTACATCCTCAAGTTGTGCAGCTATCCTTCCCCTGCTCTGCATCCCGTTGGTGCTCGTGTCAGGATCAATCTGCATCTGGCATGTAGGTATGTCCACCTATACTATGCATGGACGTGGTACCTACTGTGGTGGTGGCCATGGTACTTTCCGCGGTGGAGGCACTGGTGCCTGCTGCTGTGGCACCTCTGGGTGCACTACCTGTGTTGGCTTGACCATACCAACTAGATCTGTGAATCGTGGAAATGGATGAGTCACGAAGTGCTCCTTGAACTCTAGGGTCATGCCTCCATCTAAAATTGCACTAAGGTAATCCCATCGAGTCTGTGCTAGGGCTCATACGTCGATCATGCTTTGACCAGTAGCCAACTTGGTTGAACATCCCTTCCTAAGCTCATCATGAAAGAAAGCATAGGCACAATACTCCTGTGAAATCTCCTGTGCCTGGCCAAACTGTCGCTAGAAACGTGTCAGTGGAAATTTCTCAATAATAGATATGGCTTGACTAAAGAGAGGCCGAGAAACAAGCATGTACCCCAACTGATCACTGGCATCATCCTAGTCCTTTGTCAACCTCCATGGTCACCATGTCACTGCAACCATATCATCGAGCTAAGCTCGCCACTGCTCTGTCTTACCTAGCACAGGCTAGGTAATCAAACCTTTATACCTGTATATATAGGGCTCTAGTGGCTCCCTCAAATCATCGCATATGGGTCGAGTAACCAACATGTTCTCCCATGCCCACACTTGTAATACAAAGACCCCTGTCGCCATGCTCTTTGCCTCTCTATAGAAGATCTCGTGCATCTCATGGTACATATGGGCCAGCATACACTGAACCCACCCATATCTGATCAGCTCCTCCAGCATCCTCTGTAGCATCCGACCCCAACCACACTCAAAACCATGCTACCCGCGATCTAGCATCAGATAGAAGCCAAGGAATGTTTCCAAAATCATGGCCAATCAGTGTCTAGGCCCGTACTCTCTGATCAGCTCCTCCCATGGGATGGCTCTCCCCATGACTAGCTCATCTTGTAGGATCTCTCGCAGTGCCAGTGTCCCTGGTCGAGGCTATACCTCATACTCCACTCTCAGACCATGGAAAGGTATCCTGAGAATCCTATAGATGTCCTCCGATGTCACTATCATCTCGCCTTGAGGAAGGTGAAAGGAGTTCATTTTTGAATGGAAACGCTCTACCAATGCTCCTAGTAACCTGTGATTAACCCAAATGTCAGGTATCTCACAGAGATGTGATAGGCCCAAACTGTCAATATGAGCAATCTATGTGTCATCCAATTGTCTCACCAGCCCACTGATAGTTGGATGATGTGACTTGAATGTAATGTCTGGGAACTCGACTTGCAAGACATGCAAACAACAAAGCACAATCAGTACTTGACTCATGATTCATGATAATCAATGTATAAATAAATAATAAAGCATCACAGACATCCTATGCTAAGGAATAATGCTAACGCAACTTCTCTTGGATTCCTCGCAATGTTGTTTTGTATTCAAATTGCTAAGTTTTCTTCAAGCGAAGTAGCCGATTCTCACGCGAAGAAGTTTTACGGGTCGCGCGACATTTCATTCTCATGTGATATTTCATCACTGTTCACATGAGAAACCCCCTGAAGGGTTTCCCACATGAGATGTGGGTACCCTCACATGTGAGGATACCCACCGGTCAATGCGAGAATCTGCCTTTTGGCAGTTTCTCCCGTGAGCCTTCATCACGGGGTGCACAAGGAAAATAGTTCCTCGCGTGAGAACCTGCGGAATAGTATCTCAAAATGCATCAAAACAATGAAAAATTGACCAAATACAATCAAATTTGAAATGACAGAGAGGTTAATCGACCACTTACTGGGGGTCGGTACATTGTTGGCCAATTGTGCCGCCTAGATCGCTCGAAACGATGAGTGCTCACGGGGACCACCATTTTTTCTCAGAGCTCAATTCTCAAAAGTCAACGGATGCAAGTGATTTGAAAATGACCTTTAGGACTCATATAGGTTTTGACCTAATTTCCAAAAGTACTCTAATTTGCGTGAAAATTTCACTACTAGCTAATTTGACAACTCTGAATCCATTTTTATGATCTAAATTGAAATTTGACACTCCTATATAGCTCAAAACTGTATTTCAAAATTTTTGGGACCGACGCAATCAGACGCTTGTGTAGTCAACTTTCTGACATTGCTTTCTTGTTAGAATCATATCTAATCAACATTTTCTTCAAATCTTTGACTTTTTTCTTCAAAAGTCAACTTTGGTCAGCCCTAGTCAAAATTTGATCAACATGGACCTCGACATCTCTCAAAATTGATTCTGAATCTTCCAAATTCTTCTGTAATCTATTCTGAGTTCTTCTTAATCTCTGATTCAACATCTATCTATGATTTCTCATTCTCAATCATCATTATGATGTGTCATCTTTCCATTTCGCTCCCGAGAGGGCAGGATGATTACATCATTGAATCTATTCCAATCAATCCAGTCTGAATTCAAAATTCCTCATTGCTAGGGGCATCTCATCACTTGGGGCATGTTCATTTTTTTGTACCTCACAGTCAAAATTGGGTGTTCCATGACTTTGAATCAATAAGGGCATCTTTGTTCCCTACATCTCATCATCTATTAGGTATCGGGGCAATCTAACCCAGATCCCTGAGAATCAAGCTTTGTTCTGGAGATAATTCTTAAAATCTCATCATTTAGGTATCTGAGCAATCTAACTTAGATCCCTAAGGATCAAGCTTCGTTCTAGAGATGATCCTCGAAAACCCATCTATTAGGAATCAGGGCAATCTAACCCTGACTCCTGAAAATCAAGCTTTGTTCTAGAGATGATTCTGAAACTCGATCTAACCAGTGTCTAGGAAACCTAACCTATATATTGGGGGACTAAGCTTCATTCTAGAGATAGTCCTAAAATCTCTATTGACTATCTTTTTGGACAAGTATCAGGGCAATCTAATCCTGACTCCTGAAGGCTGAGCCTCATTCTGGGGATAGTCTTGTGAAAGATACCAATCTAACCAGTGTCTAGGCAATCTAACCTAGATATTGGGGGACTAAGCTTTGTTCTGGAGATAGTCCTAAAATCTCTATTGACTATATTTTTGTGGATAGGTATTGGGGCAATCTAACCCCGACTCCTGAAGGTTGAGCCTCATTCTGGGGACAGTCTTTTGAAAGATATCAATCTATTAGGTATCAGAGCATTCTAACCTAGATCCCTGAGGATCAAGCTTCATTCTGGAGATGATTCTCAAAATCTTAATCTATTAGGTATCGGGGCATTCTAACCTGGATCCTTGAGGATCAAGCTTCGTTCTGGAGATGATTCTTGAAATCTTAATCTATTAGGTATCAGGGCATTCTAACCCAGATCCCTGAGGATCAAGATTCATTCTGAAGATGACCCTTGAAAACTCTACTTGACTGACATCTTGGAAATCTAACCTAGACTTTGAAGAGTTAAGCTTTGTCCTAGAGATGGCTCTGAAATCTTCATCAATCCACCTTTGCAACATCAATTTTTGAAATCTATTCTTATGTGCTTTAGATATCAGACTATTCTTTGAATCAATGCACTGCTCGCACAACAATTCAAAGAGGGGAAAAATGTAACACCCCAAAATTGGCATCTTGAACCCTAATCAATTTTGTTGCATTTGTCATTCTTCTGAATCATCAAAGTCCTATTGTACTAGGCAATTCTGAGTTCTGACTGACTCTACTCGACCTAAGTGTCAAATGCAAAAAATCCTAAATCTGCATTAATCATACATTATATTTAATTCCTAAAATATCAATTGGCTAAATAAACCCCATCTAGATAGAAGGAAACAGGTCGAATCATACAGGCATGCAGGATGAATAACTCATATTCACTTCTGTATGTGGCTGATGAACAAGGACTATGTTGGAGTGTATGGTTGAATAACAAGGCCAAATTTAACATATACACCTTCCAGATCTAGATCTCCAACTCTGCCACCTATTCCTACACACAAAAAAGAAGGGGAAGAAGGTTCAGGGAGGGGGGGGTTGTTCCTCAGTCAAATCCTTTTATAGGAATCAAACTTGAGATCAAATGAACTAAAGGAAAAGCATGTTGTCATGTAGCAGAGGCTAGATCTAAACCATGAAGTATATCATACTTCGTAGATGTAATTACCTCTTTAAATGTAATCAAGTATGTTGATGCAATAGATTTGACTCAACACAAAAACCAAAAGTAAATCATGTAAGACAAAACCTCATGTTTTAGATGTTTTAATTTTCCACAATATTTGATATGAGAAAAAGAAGACTTGATGGATGAATGTAAATATCCTTCCTTGATGTCAAATTCCTTTGCTTGGCCTTCAATGGGGGAAATAATCTATATCTATGGAAGGAAACACATTGATTGAATGAAGACTTGAATTCTTGAATGACTCTTGATGGCTTCCTTGCACTTGAATGCTTGCTAATGGATTCCTTCATAATGATGGATGATAATTCACACTTGATTATAGCTTGCATATGAATTATGGATTGATTGCACAATAGTGGATGCCAAAATAAGGGGAGAGGACCTCATTTTATACTCATTTTGGGACTTAGATTAAGTGTAGGTTGAATACAAATCTAAAACTCAAAGGAAAACCCTAGCATTGGGCCCCAAGAAAAATATGGACCCAAAATCCCAGGTACAAGTTGACCAGTCAACTTGTACCCAGGGGCAAACTGACTTGTCCTAGGAAAATTAGGCTCAAATTTTTTCAGGACGAAGGTGAAAAAGAATGGATGGAGAAAATGCAAGTTGCCAGGATAGACTCTGAAATCCAAAAATAAATGCATAGGACCTAGGTGAAGAAATGAATTATGGGTTTGGATGGAAAATAAGGAATTCATGCATAGAAGTTAGAGCCAACCTCGAGTTTAAGTAATATTGAAGGAAAAGAACCTATATTTAAGTTAAATATGCATTTAAATACAATATGAGGTCCTACCTTAAGAAACACACTAAAGAAGGCATAAAATGGTCCTAAAAGAAACACAAGTTAAATGCTCACTTTTTAGGACTATACATAAATCACTTGAAAATATAGGTGGACCATTTTATGCCCATAATCCTAGTGTGTATTATGTTATGATTATTCAACTTGTGGTTGCCTGAACTCTTAAATAAGTTACATAATCATTATTATATGCTTAGGTTTTCCTAGGAGCAATATTTAGGTATATAAGTTGGCCTAGGTAATATCCAAGGCATAATATGGTAAGTATATGAATTATACCTATTAGTTATTATAATAATATTGATTATTATGTAAATTTTGAAGAATATTTGAGAAATTGTCCTCAAAGTAGATTAGGAGGTTTCCACCTCAAAGTGGCATACTATTATCAATTATTTTTAATTTAATAGTATATTCCTCATGTTCAAGTTATTGAGCTAAAGCATACATATAGATTGCACATCATACATAGGTTTTTGCATCATGCACATTTGCATATTGTTGCATTATCTAATTGTGCATGTGATCATGCATTATTGAGCATATATTTGTACATGCATGTTTAGATAAAGTTCACTTATGGGAGATTTAGTTGAGCCTAATTTATCCTTGTTGAGTCTAGTTGAGCTCTAGTTTAGTTTTTAACCTTTTTCTATAATCATGGCTCTTTTTTCCTATTAAAATTCATGCATCTACGCATTGTAATTAATCCCAATTGTATCCCAATATCATTTTGTGCAATTAATATAGAATTATTAGATTGTGTTGATAAAATTATCTTTCTTGATTTCTCTTTGTCATAGATGGTGTACTTGGAGATGATTCTTGGCTTGTGGATTGAAATCATCATCAATTTCTATAGTTGTTCATGATGACCTATAACTGATTGAATGTTCAAAGATGTTAAGTTGATGATCACCGAGCTGTAGAAAGTTAATGCAAGACATTAAACTAGTTAATGTATTGTATTTTCATTGATGTCAACTTGATATAATCTGATTGGTTATATACATAGTGTCAAAGAATTCAAAGAACCAGAAATATTAAGGTTATGCTTTCAGTAATGCATAAAATTTCAGTATGCTCTAAGTGACAACAAACACCGATGGTCAGTGCACCCCAACAGATAGAGAACCCTGAGAGGAAAAGTCATAGCGATACTCGATCAAGAAACCCAAGCAAGCATTACCGACGAGCAGAATCATAGTGTTACCCGATGGACAGAAAACCCCGACGGATAGACAACCCCGATGGACGGAGATGCCTGAGGAGAACTGAAGTGTTGACTGAGCTAACAAGGAGTTAAACACTGAAAAGAACTGAAGTTCAAAAATGATAAAAGAATTATCTGGCAAGAGCTAAAGAAGGAGTTAACTAGTTGTTAATATTTTTTTCATCGACAAGTTAAAGCCAACGATAAGCTAGAGATTTAAAGTTGTTTTATTCCAGTTGTCTAAGAGAAATCTACGATATAAAATTGAAGTATAGTTTTAAAGCAAGATTGGATAGAATTGTGGATCACACCAAGAACAAGAAAGTCAAGGACTTAGAAACGGTGCAATCATGTCTATAAAGAGACAAGATAATTCATTTTGAATTAGGGGTGAATAGAGAAGAGGATGATGAAGAGAAACTAGTGAAATACTTCACACAGTCCTGATCAATCAAGCTAAAGAACATAGCTATATTTTTGTGGACATCGAGCAATAGAGAAGCACAACATCATAGAGCAAAAATAAGTGAAGCAAAGGTATTGAAAAGAAACATTGATCAAAAAGGTATTATGAGCTTACAATAAATCTAAAAATTTGCAAAGTATAGTTGTATATGTGAACAAATCATTTACTATTTCAATTTAACCATTGGATCAGAAAGGCTCTTAACTGAGTAGGACTTAAAAAAATTGTATATATTGAGATACATCCTAAGGAGTATCAAAAGGTTTGGTCACAAAGATAGCATAAAGATGCCAGATATCAAGTGAAAAACTACACAGGGGTTGGTCATAAAGATAGCATAGAGATGCCAGATATCAAGTGAAAAACTATTCTATTTAAATCCTCTAACAAGGTCACACTAAATAGTGTGTTTGTAACCTTTAACAGAGTTGGCTATTCACCGGGCTCACTTTAGAAGAGTGAAAATTTCAGGTTACCGGTCCCAAGTGGTTTTTCCCTTAACATGTTTTCCACATTAAAAATCCACGTGTCAATGTGTTTATGATTCATTACTTTAGTATTTTGTATTACACATAACTAATCTGGATTTATCTGTATACACTAAGTAATTTATTGTATTTTGGTAAATGAAATACTGATAATCGGTAAATAGTAAGAATAAGGTTTAATAGTGAACTCCGAGAAGTAGTTATTTGTTGAGATTATCTCAAGGCATTCATCTTGTAGGACTGAAGATAACTAGAGGCTTATAATTGTGGTAATAAGTTTTTGGGTTAATTTATTGGAATATTTTTTGAGGCCACTAATTTACCCCCCTCCCCCTTCTCAGTTATTCTAACAATTCATTGCAAGTGGTAACAAAGTATGATCTTGGCATTGGGATGGAAAGGTTCTTTCATCTATTTTTTGGAGGTCATTTTTTCATCAATTTTGAAGGTCATTGGAAATTGCATATCTTTCAAAGTGGAGAAAATTATTTTCTAATATTTAAAGGGTTTTGGAGACCTTATGGAAGCACCTTCAGTCCAATTTTAAAAGCACTTGGAGTAGAATTGAGTGAGTTATTATAGAATAAGGGTTTCTATCCTAACCTTTTGTAAAACATATATCTTATATATTTGAATGAATTTATACCTGATTTTAAAAGGGTTCTTGAGGAGGCCATTTGAGAGTCCATGGTTCAAATTTTTGATAAATTAGAGCATAAATAAGTGACTTATTGAAAACTTGTTTTGTTTGAAGTTTTTTACAACAAGAAGTAGCAAAAGAAGAAGAAAAAAGAAAAATAAGTACAAGAAGTAGAAGAAAAAGAGTAAGAGAAAGAGAAGGATCATAAGAAAGAGAAACAACAAGAAAAAGCACAAGAACAAGAGAAATAACAAAAATAATTAAAAAAAAAAAGAAAAAAAATAGAAGCAGCGAAAAATGTGATCAAGAAGAAGAAAAGTTAGCATTGAAGACAACACTTTTATAAAGAGTGGGGTCATGCCCCTAATCCTATAATGTGTATATATTTATGAGAAGTTAGCTTGTGACTACCTTAACTCTTAAATAAGTCATATTTTATATGTGTGTATGTATATACAGTGTGTCCCACTTTTTGGCCAACTTTGACACAAAGATCAATATTTTGAGAAAAAACTTCATTTTCGAACACCTATTGCTGCAAAACTATAAGGAATTTGAAGATGATATAAACTAGGGTCTTTTAGAATTTTATTTCTAGTTCCTAAATATATATTTTAAAATAAAATTAAAATTCATTAAATTTATTTTTCCTTCTCCTTCGAAAAGTGGTTTGTTTGAAAAAACTGTGATTTTAATAAGTGACTTTCACTTGGATCAGTATAACTTTTTTTTAAAATATGATAACAATGTAATTATTTCAAAATTATATTTGTAACTTTAATATCTAGAGGATGTAATTGGTTTCATTCATTTTTGGTCAATATTTCATAGTTTATTAAGTTTTAAAGTGACAGTAACTGTAATTTAGACATAAGGTCACTTTAATCACTATAACTTGAAATGTATATATCGAAATTCACTTTTTTTTTTAAAATATAGGAAGGTAACACAAATAAGCTTTTCCTACATATTTTTAATAATTTTTTTTTGTAATTTACTATTTTTCCCAAAGCCTTAAGGAGACAAGTTGTTGAATCGCCAAACAACCTATGTTTAGTTAAAGTAATATTTGAAAGTGATAACAAACTCAATATGTATTGAAATTATATTCATTAGAAAGCTTGTTCCAAATCGCATCATTTGGCATCATGTATTTGAGAAAAACAATTGATTTGGTCCTTGTCCCAGGCCTTGAAAGACCAATTTTTAGGGCTTGTTTTTTTTCAAACAAGAAATTTTCATTTTAGGGGTCTTCGAGTGAAGACCCTCTTTACGCGAAGGGGTCTAAGGGGCTTCACGCGAAGCCACTTGAGTGAAAAATCCAGTGAAAACCATCCTGCCAGATTTTTATCTTTCCTACTTCACGTGAAGTAGGTCGGCCATGTTGTAATTTTGTTTTTGAAAAATTTAGAATGGTATAAATCTAAAGTTTTTTGTTTTCAGTTTTTAACTGAATTGCAACAAGTAATTCAGTTTTTCTATTATTGTTCAATTTTTACAAATGTGTTTTTGGAATAAAGATTGTTATTTCTATTTTTTTCAAAGGCATAATTTTGAAGAGGAGAAATATTATATCAAAGTATTTTTTTGAAGAAAAAATACATTTGGAAGACATTTTTGAAGAGAAGAAATGGGGAACAAGAAAGGAAGACAACGTAAATCTGCTAGAAAAAGATCACCTGGTGTTGAACAAATAAATTGTGAAGCTACATTGGCATATTATCATAAAACTAAAGAAGGTGAAGGACAAGCTGAAGTAGGAAGGTAAAGTCAAGTCAAAGAATTGCACATTGAAGAAGGTTCGAGTCACTCCCTACAGAAGATCAGATAATTGATGTTGGAGAATGTTCAGGATCATGTGCACCTACTGGTATGGATGAACATATACATTTATCTCAAACTATAAAGAGAAATATCAATTATAGAAACTTAGATCATTTACTTACAATGGATGTGGAAAATTTGAGATCACTTGCTAATGTTCAACCCTTAAGTCTTGCTAAGAAGAGGTTAATGAATATGATAGAAAAAGAAATATTGGCTA
>MU226281.1:1831028-1848062 GCA_018584345.1 Thuja plicata | reverse complement strand
CACCACATACACCACTATGCATTTCATTCAAGACCCTTTCAGACTGTGATTTATCCAAACATAATAATAAAATTCCATCTCTATTCTTCCAAAATAAATCACCTTGTATCAAGACATACCTCTGGGCTTGCAATCTCAAAGTCCTCTTTTGATTATCTGACATATGTTTTGGACATTTAGCATTTTTTAGGAAAAACACAATATCAGTATACCAGACTGCAATTCTAAGCTAGTAAAGTTCATGTTTATTGTTTGTACATCATTCATTTGGGCTAACTCCATGTTTGTATCAGTCATTAATTTGGCCAAACCCAAACCCCTTACCAATTTGGCAACCTAAATTTCCATATTGAACTCTTGGATCCTGCTAATCCATCTGCACCTCTTCCCAGTAACTTCAGAGTGAGATAATATGTCTTTCACTATGGCGTGTGGCACATAAGCAATTATTTTTGCACAAACAAGATAAGGTCTAAAAGCCTTGACTGCCTTGACCAATGCATATGCTTGTTTCTCCATTATCTCATAGTTAAGTTCCGCTGCTTACAGAGACTTACTAAAGAATGCTATAGGGTGTTCAAAGCCTTCATCATCTTTCTGTAAACATACTGCAGTAATTGTATGAAATGAAGCAAAATAAAATATGGAGAAAGGTTTCTCATAATCTGGAGATCTTAATACAGGAGCCTGCTGGATTGCCATTTTTATCTTATTAAATGCTGATTGAGCATTTTTATCCCATTCAAACTTTGCATTTTTCTTCAACAATTTAACAATGGGTTTTACTATTTTGGCAAAGTTTGCAATAAATCTCCTCACAAAATTTACCTTTCCAAGGAAAGATTGAACTCCTTTAATATTCTTTGGTGGAAACACCTTGTTAATGGCTTCCACTCTTTCAGGATCAATCCTGACACCTTCTTTAGACACTATATGTCCCAATAATTTACCTTCAGTCACAACAAAGTGACACTTCTTTGGATTTAAAGAAATCCCATACTCCAAGGCTTTGGTAAAGATATTTTCTAAATGTTTACAATGATCATCGACCTTTTGGGAATATGTAGTTAAATCATCTTGATATACTACCATAATAATATTTATAAATTCCTTGAAAGCCACATCCATGGCTCTCTAGAAAGTGGCCCTTGCATTCATCAAGCCAAATGGCATTCTTACATAAACATATGTACCCCACGGGGTAGTGAAAGCTATCTTGAATTGTTCAGATTCTTGAACTAGCACCTGGTTATAACCAGAAAAACCATCCATCATAGATAAAATATCACAACCAGTTACTCTTTGCAACATGGCCTCCATGTTTGGCAAGGAATAATTATCTTTCAATGAGGCCACATTAATATTCCTAAAATCAACACACAGCCTAATATCTCCATTTTTCTTTCTGACAGGAACCAAATTAGACACCCAAGAAGAATGCCTAATTGGTTTTATGATTCCAGCTTCTCTGAGTTTTGTCAATTCTTGCTGCATTTTGGGTGCCAACAAAGGGTTGATTGGCTTTTGTTTCTGTCTGAAAGGCTTAATACCATCTTTTAATGGAATTTCATGTTGAAATAAATCTTCCCTATAAGCCTTAAGGTCTTCATAAGACCAAGAAAAAACATGATTGAATCTTTTTAGCAGGCTAATCAAATTAGTCCTCACATGAGGAGCCAATTTCTTTCCAATATACACAATCTTAGGACTACATTCTGATCCCAAATTTATCTCTTCAAAGTCATCCAACTTGGCAGAAGATTTGTGGCACATATGACTGTCATTATCAGTAACCAACCCTTCTAATTGAGTCAGTCCCTTAGGAATTTCATTTGTCTGCAACTGCAGAATTTCATTACCAAAAATAGTTTCCTTCCCATCAATAATCTCTATCAAGTTATTACAATCAATGACTTGACCATCATAATTATCCACACATTGAATGAAGTTGAGGATATTCTCATCACTCTCAAAAACTTTCCAATTATATTCATTATCAGGGATTGCAGGCCTAGTTTAAGTTTCCACAATAGATATCCCTGCTAGTGTTAGATCATCATTTTTCAAAGCTACATTAGCCAGATAATCTGCCATGATATTCTTGGATCTTTCTATCCATTCAATGGAAAATGCATCAAAAAACTCAATGCTATCCCATACAGCATGCTTATATTGTTTTAACCTATCATTCTTGGTAGCATATCTTGCTCTAATTTGTGAAATAGCTAGCTCTGAATCACCAAAAACTCTCAATAATTTAATGCCATGCTTCATTGCTATTTCTAATCCCAACAACAATGCCTCATACTCAGCTGTGTTATTTGTACATTGAAATGATAGCAGGAATGAGTATTTGAAAGTAATACCTGATGTAGAGAAAAATAAAACACCAGCCCCTGATCCCTCTCTGGAGCATGCTCCATCAAAATACATCTGCTAGAGCCCTTGCTGCTGCAATTTCAATTCTTCTATGATGGGATCTGTATTTTTTAACTATGGCTGAATCTTTTCCACTTTGAAATTATTCATATCTACATCTACAAAGAAATTCAACATACTTGGTTGAACCTTCTCAACATAAATAGGAGATCTGGGCTCCCTTAACAATTTCTCTTCTTTTCCATTAAAAGAGATGGTAGCAAAAGATAAATCCAATTGTACATGTCCTCTAATGGCTGCAGCACATTATCTTGATAAGATCATACCATAATGGGGTGGTGAATCTACAACCACAACATCTATCTTAAATGTGACCTCAGGGTAAGCAGCAAGTTTTATCTCTAACCCTTGCAAAGTTCCTATTACAGGTACTTCCCTATTGTCCATGGCATAACATTTACCACAAGTAGTATCCACATCTAAACCCAATTGTTTCATAACAGTGTAAGTCATCACATTAGCAGCAACTCCTGAATCCATCATACAAATTTTTAGCAACATATTGTTCGTGAGCAATGTAACATAAAAATGATCAATCTGATCTGGCTCTTGAATAACTATATTTCCCAAATAGATTGGGATCATATCCTTTTCTTCATGCTCACCTTTTAGTTCATCATTCAAAACAGTATTGTCATGCATACCAGGTAAGTCAGAAAATAATGAAAAGGCTGCCTCTCAGTGTTCCTTAATTTTAAACATCTCAAGCAAAGTAACAGAAACTTTCATCTAAGATAGAGCTTGCTTCATATTAAAATTTGGGAAACTCATGTCACTATCAGAAGATGTTTTAACTTTACTTTCTTTTAACTGTCTTGTTTTTTGGTCATGAGTAGGAGTAACTTTGTTCTCTTTAACCAAGGTATCTTTCACTTCATCTTGTGTAATTTCCTCATTTATAACTTCTGTAATGACAGATGAATCAGGTTGTTTCCCAGTTTGATCAACTTTTCTATTCCTGAGATGGTATGAACTTCTTTCTTGTGTCACAACAACAATAGTTAAAATTCTTATCTCTTCATCATTAGGCATCCCAAATTGCAAATTCTCTAATTTAGTACTTATATTATTTATTGTGACTGGAATATCTTTTCCCAATTCTTCTTCTGAACTACCATTGTCATCTTCAATAGTAAGTGCACACATATTTACAACAGGTTTCTTCTCACCTTGACTTTCTTGTGTTCCAATGTTTTCATGTTGATCCACCAAGCTCTGAGCTACTGCACATTGATATGGGGAATGAGGCATATTACAGGCTATGCACCAAGGAGTATTTTCCACATTATGGGCATTGTTGTTTTTTAATGGATTAGGAATCTCTTTTTTCTTGGGATCATTATGCTCTTTTGACACAGGTTTCCCATCCTTCCACTGAGTTTTATAAGGGAAATCTTGAAGTCTATAAGATTTATCCTGTCTTTGGTATTGTGGCCTATTATTCTGAAATCCCTTTTCATTCTTGTCTACCCTGGCAGCAAGATCTTTCACCATAGTAACCAATGCATCCATCTTATCTTCTTCCTTGGGGTTTTTATTAGGCTATTTTTTTGACTCTTTCTAGAGCCTATTGTCATCCCATTTACCAAGCTTTCCATAAGCCCTTCTATTGATTTCTATGTTTATAGCCAACTTATATGCTTCTCTCATGGTTTGAGGGTCTTTATCCCTAAGCAGATAAGTTGTTTTTCCATCCAAAGCATTACAATAGGTAGTGAAACACACATTTTCATCCAGTCTCAATACTTGAAACAACTTATACATAGCCTTTTGAAATCTTACATTAAATTCAACAATGCCTTCATTAGTGAATTTTTTCAAGCTGTTGAATTCATTCAACATAAAACCAATATTTATCTTGTCACCATATTTCTCTTTGAAATATCTAACAAATTCATCCCAAGAATAGATACTATGATCAGGCAAACCTCGGTACCAATCTCTTGCATCCTCAGTTAAGGATTGTACAAATAATTTCATTACAACATCCTCATCTCCAATCTCATAATCATTCATTGTATCCGAGAATACTTTTAGATGTTCTTCACCAATTATGACATTATTCCCACTAAACGTGGGAATCTTATCTCTGACCTCATTAGGAATAAAGTTTGGTTGGCCAGGGATACCATCAAAGAACAACTGTCTATATCTCTCTAGATTAATAAGTCTTCTTTGAAAATTAGAGCCCATATTTTGACCAACATTCTAGGTAATATTGCTAATGTTCTGACCAATGCCCACATTGTGGAGGACAATATTTCTATTAGGTCCACTTGCTCCTAATTGTGATGTAGCCCCTTGAGCTGCACTATATGTTTGGGTATTTGTGTTGGCATTATTGGTCTGAATATTAGAGTTAAATATAGGGATGGCCTGACTAGTAGCATTGGGACTAGTCATGGAACTCAAGAAGGCAATCCTTTTCTTCATCTCTGCAACAGTGTCTTCTAATTCAGCTCTTTCCAACTATTTTTTGATTTCATCTTTGGCCTTTCTTACCCTTTCTAATTCCAAATCAAGTGAGAATATGTTCTGAGATATACCCTCTTCAATTTTGGGTTGAGAAAAGTTAATGCCAGTGTTCTTTTGTTTTCCTTTATCAACCTCTGTTTGCCTAGTATTAGTTGTTGATACATTTTGTGTAACTATCTAAGGCTTAGGATATTTTTGAATTTCATAGTTAATAACTTGCCTCACTACAGAGCCTACATCTCTGGGTTCACCATTCTTAAGTAAATTTTCTCTTTCCTGGCACTCTTCTCTCACGGTATCTACATCTCCAAAAAGCTCTTTATTCAAACCATGAAATCCTTCATTTGCACCCTGAGCTGCTAATTTTAACTAAGCAACCTGCTTCTTTAAGCTTTCCCTCTCAGTAATAGCATTTATAACTTTTTCTTCTCTAGCCTCATCATTCTTTTGCTTGATGAGTAGCAGTTCATCTAATTCCCTCTTCAAAAGGTCATTATCTCTGAGGACTCCCTCAATATCAGAACTAGAAGAGTCATATATATTCATTTGATTTTCTCCCTTTTTCTCTTCAACCCGTTCATAGGGGATACCCTTGAAATAGGAGGATGTTTCCCCCTTTTCTTGATATACATTTTTTGGTCTAGGGTTAAATATGTCCTCAAAATAACCAGTTGTGTCAAACTCAGGGTTTAAAGGTTTATTAATTTCTTTCTCAGGAATAGTATCTAATGATTAGTTGGGGCCTTCTGACCTAGGATTCCAGGAAGTGTTATTAGAGGAATCCCCTTTCTTAGAGTGATGTCTTCTATAAATTTTAGACATATCACTCTCTGATGTTGCCTGAGAATGATTCTTTGTGCTTTCTTTTGTCTTCCTCATCATCTCCAAAATGAAATCTCACACACTTGATCTGCTAGAATTCCCCTTGGAAACACTATAACCAATAAATCGGAGTCACCACCCAAAAATTTGGGAATAAAATAAAGAAAATTCACTTTGACAATGATATTTGAGGATATAACTCAATAAAATGCAATACACAACTCGTTATTTCAAAAACTGGACTTCAAGGAATCTATATTATGGAATATTGTTGCTAGACTAACCTTTTACGCATTGCTTGATAAAAGTCCCCAGTAGAGTCACCATTTTATGTTAGTTCCTTTTCTTGTTGACATGAAAAATACTCTCAGAGATTTTTCTCTATTTATCCCAGACACTGACTAGGCAAGATGCAGAATAACAAAAACAAGGTTTTAAAACCTCCTACACTTTGAGCTCCATTAACTCGAGTGGGATTACCCTTCTAACTTAGAATAATGAAATCACTAAATTATTCCAATTGAATGTGGATGGAATTACAGGGGTTGATCACTGTAACTTTTATTGAATACAGACTAGACCATAAGTAAAGATTGATTATAATAGTGATAGTCACTTGATTTAATGGAAATAGACTAGTGCTTAGTCCTAGGGCATGGAGTCACTTATGAACAATTTTAACCAGCTTGATCATGAATATGAACTTAAAACAATTATAGTGTCTGACGTAAACATAGATATACCTTATATATCTATCTCAATACACATGACAAGTTAATTCATCAAATTCATTGTATACCCTGAATCTTATTGAAATATTCCTAAGGCAATTTTACTCTTTCCTTGAAAGAACCCTAAAATTATTTCATAATCTGCCTGACAGACATAAATTGAACATTTCTCAAACATTCAATCTAAATAAAATTTAGAACACCAAAATGAAGACACAATACTCATTACATGCTTCAGAAACTGTCAACTGGATTTCATTTTCATTCAAATTCAAAATTGCTTGCTACATTCAATGGTAATTCTCAAAAAACCCATTGGATTGGTCTTGAACCAGAGTTTATACAATTATATATTGCATTCTCAAAAATAAAATGGCTATCCCTTCTCCCAGTAGTCTTGGAATCCTTTTATAATTAAGGATGCAACAAGCTACCAACTTACCAGGAAAGATTTACAAAATATTTTGCAACAACCTTGCAACAGACAAGAAACAAAAACTTGTAATAGAACACAGGTGGCAACTATTGGAAAAGTTTGAATAAGGTTTGTTGTTGTTGTTGACAATATCCTCCTTATCCTTTCAGCTTTGCCTCCCACCTATTTACCTCTTTGGTGGTGGGCCAATCAAATGTTTTTTCTTTCTCTAACTTTGCAACAGCTTCTACCCACCTAGAATCAATGACAGTTCTAGCCTCAGAAATGAACTTGGCCATATCTCTCTCAATCTTGAAAAGGCCATTAATAAATTCATTGTAATATTCAGCATTTGTATCCTTTTCCAAGCGTTGCTTTATATCTTCATTTTTTAGTACACCGTCAAAACCAGCTACCCAATCTGATTGTGTTTTTAAAACACCTGCTTCATCATAAATTTTTGGGATGAAGGATGGGCACTGATCACCAAATAGCTGCAAATTGTTGTCTATCAAATCAGATTTGCCATTGAAAAAGGCAAAGGTATCATTCAACTCACTAACCATCTCTATGGTATATGTTACTTTATCTGAGAAATCATCACTATATAGCATAGCATTTTTTAGCTTATCCATGAGCCTTTCCCTCCCTAACCACACTTTGAAAGTGGGTTCTAAGAAAAACATAGCTTCTACAGCTGTCTTTGAAGCTTCTTGTAACGACCCATCTAGTGTATACACTATGTCAGTTTTCTATTTTAGGACATCAATCCTGTGCTGCAATATGAGCAATATAACAGACATAGCATTTATGATATGTTCCTATGATAACTCTTTGGATTGGATTTCTACCAATGCCGAATCTTCCTTTACTCCAATAGAAACATCTGTCACAACTTTTTCTACTTCCTCAAGGGTTGGAGTCTTTTCTCTATTACTTTCTATTAATTCTTCTTTTAATTTGGAAATCTTCTCTTCTAATGTGTGCTTCTGGACCACCACTTCTTCATGTTTCTTTGCTAGGTGTTCTTGGTCATGTAATGCAATTGGAATTGGGGACCCTTTAGATTGTGCATCTTCAGCACTGAATTGTGGTACCTATGCCATTAGGGTTTCATAGGACTTGAGCATTTCCTCTATCCTCTGGAAATATGGGAGATTAGGGAAAAAACCAGAGAATGAATTATCTGATTCTTTCCACTCAGATTCTTCTCTAAGAAGGTCATTCCACTTCCTTCTCTTGTCTTGGAATTCTTGCTTAATTAACTTGTTCCTCACAACATCCTCATCATCCAGTGGTTCATGATCCCTAATCTTTTTCCAAGGAGTCATTCTTTTTAGGGTTGTTTGCACAAATTTATTTGGATCACATAATCTGGCAATTGTTGTAGACATTCTATATTGCTTCAAGAAGTCATTTATCAGATCAAAAACTCTTTTCCCAATGGAGAAGTCAAAACCTACCCATAAGCTGGGGATAAAAGTTCCCTTCTTATGTCCCTCGAGAAATTCCTTATCTACCCAAGTGAGTTCCCAAACAAATTCTAAGAATGCAATCCTAAGAGGAACAAACTTGGGAAGGATGTGAGGGGGATGCATACAACCATATACTCTAATGATAGTAATGTAGTAAAAAAAGAATAAACCAGCCCAATTGTGAGAGATAGGCCAGTTTGGGACATACTCCCAAGGTCTCAAAACCTTTCTAATCTCAAAAGGAAGCCTATGCCAATCTGTTCCTAACAAATTAAAAATTGGATCCACAATCTAGTTGCAAAAGCATATAAATGATGAGTTGTTGGATGAACTATCCCATACCTGAGTCCATCTTTGGATTGTTGCATCAACACCATATTCTGAAATAAATAATTCAAGCTCTTTATCCATTAATGCTAACAAAATCATATACATTAGATGAGAGTAATGCTTAAAAGTAGGTGTTGGAGTATCTGACTGTATCTCTACTAGTGCAACATGGATAGCATCAACTATATATCCAACATAGTCATAATAAGTGTTGACCTCTTGGTGCTGGATGTTCATGGCCATCATGAGTAAATCTTGAGACACTGTGGAGTCTCCATCAAAACCTAGAACCCTGCTTAAACCATAGACCATGCATTTTATATAATGATGAAACAAGGATAAGTCAAAAGGTGGCTTGAAATTGTCTGGGATTTTTACCAGGTGCCTATCTACTCTAGGCATGAACTTAGGCATTTCATATTGCTTAATTAAATGCTCTCTTTTGACATAGTCTACCTTAATCTTCTTTAAATCAATGTCTGTGCACAATGCACTAGTGATTTTGAATACTTCTGCCACTGACCTCCTATCTATGGAAACTAGGGTCTCTTTATTCCTCTTCCTAATTACCCTAGCTACTAGGTAGTATTTTTTAGCTAGTTCCTTAATAAGACCTATGTCAACATAGACATCAAGCACGATCAATTTCACCATATTCAAATCCCATGGATTACAAATTTGGACTGCTTTGACCCTATTATTCTAGAAATAATGAAACAAAGTACTACAAGAATAATTTGGGGTTACTAGATTTCTGCATTGACACCATTTGTCATTCCATTCATCCGATTTGCATTGTTTGTATTCAAAGTCTTGGGAAGCAACTCAGAAAATTCTTCCATATACTTCTTCAGTGTAACCTCTTTCTTCTTCTCATACCCTTGCGAGGTAGTGGGAACAATATCTTGACTCATCCTTCTTCTTCAAATTTACTATCTCAGACAAAATACTTTAGACCAACAAGCTTTTTCTCTTTTCGCAAAAAATCTTAGGATGCAGAAATGAGAGCTGTACAAAATCAAACTCAATCATTCATACTTATAACCATTAAATCCTGTGTCTTGTCCACTTGAATGCCAAATTATCACACTTGCAGTGTCATGCAATCATCTCTCTGTCACTAATGCTACCATTAATTCACACTATTTGATCCTAGGTGGAAAAGAGTGTACACTTTTCTCTTTTTTGCACTCGTAAGCCTGAAACTAGCTACTTGTCAATCTATCACCAATCCACTGTACTTTACTCATACTTAGAATAGTCCTTACGAGTGAGCGATGTGAGTTTTCACTTTAACAAGTCGCACACTCGCAATCTATTTTTACCTTGGTTTACATCTTCTACGGGTGAGCAATGACCTAATTTTCACTTCATCATTTGGTAGTCAGATACTCGCTACCTTTCTACCCTTTGCTTTTATGTCCATGCGAGTGTGCAATATTACCTTTTCTTCTCCCATTGCGGACTCGCTGCTCAACATTTAGCTTTGTATGAATCCTTGTGAGTGAGTGAGTACACATTCATTTCTTAATCATTTCATAGTTGTACGCCCATTGGCTTCTAAATCATTGCCTTTGGATATGAGCGAGTGAGCGATTTTGATTTTATCGTGTACTTTATTTGGTCACTCACTCGCACTGCAAAACACTTCAACTTATAATATTAGCAAGTGAGCAATGACCCTTGTTCTTTACTCAGTCGCAAACTCGCTGTTAAAAATTATTTATGACTTAATCCTTTGTGGTTGAGCGAGTGATTTTATCAAAATCTTAAAACTCTCTTATCGCTCACTCGCTGACCCCTTTTGCTTTACTTCAATCTGTGAGCGGCTAAGCGACAACTTCATTGGGTTTTTCCAAAAGATCCAAACCTTATTACATCAAGTTAACCTTCCTAGAACCTTGAAAGGCATGATGAGGTGCTCTGCACCATACTCCTCATGATAAAAAGAACTTAAGAATCTTGAGTTGGGATCTCTACAAAGATTACTCTAGCTTTAGCAATAGCCTCCTCTGTCATCCATGTGAATCTTCAAAATGTGTGTTCTTCCACTTGACTAAGAACGATACATAAGTTATCCTCATTGTCTTGTGATTGACCCTCTTGTTCAGAATGCACTCAATCTCAGGTTTTGGTGGCTGGGGAAGGTTTTCCTTCAAATCTATTTGATCTAGACCTTGGTCACCTACATCACAAACATCACTAATAGGAACCTTATAGGAATAAATGTTAGAAATAATAAATATTGGAGACAAGAAAATATCAGGGGGAAACTCTATTTTGTATGCATTGTTCCCACACCATTTAAGGATCTTGAAAGATCTTAGCTTCTTCATCATTAATTTGGTGTACTTTCCTTTAGGCAGTCTCTTTTTTTCAAAGATGAATCATCAGCATATCTCCCACCTAATACTGCAAATCTCTTCTTTTTCTGTCAGCACTCTATTTATACTTATCAGTAACATGCTTCAAATTGTCTTGCACTTGTTGATGAATATATTTCATAACCTAGGCAAATTCCTCTCCTTGGGCACTTCTTTTATTCGGGTATTTGACATCGCTCAACTCCAAGACACCCCTTGGGTGTGAACCAAAAACAATCTGGAATGGACTTAGGCCAATGCTCCTGTTCACTAAGTTGTTATATGATAATTCTAACTGTGACAATATAGCATCCCAACTAGCTCCATGTTCCCTTTTTAGTCATCTTAATAGGTTACCAAGAGACCTATTTATCACTTCTATTTGACCATCTGATTGAGGGTGATAAGCAGATGAAAAAGATAGATTTGTTCCTAATATCTTCCAAAGAGTCCTCCAAAAATGTCCTATAAAGTTAGGATCCCTGTCAGAAATAATGGACAATGGAAAACCATGGAGTCTAAAAACCTCTTTAAATAATATCCCTCCAATGTGAGATGCATCATGGATTGTCTTAAAAGGTAAGAAATGAGCCATTTTGAAAAATATATCCACAACTACATACACACTGTCATAACCAGATTTTTTTGGGGGGTCCTAATACAAGGTCCATACTTACAGAACCCCAAGGCTTGTCTGGGATTGGGAGAGGTGTGTATAAAAGTGAATTTGAAGTGTTCCCCTTGGCCTTTTGACAAACCAAACACCCCTCCACATACCTTCTCACCTTTGTTTGCATCTTTGGCCAGAAGTAGAACCTCCTCACAAGTTCAAGAGTTTTATCAACTCCAAAGTATCCCGCCAAACTACCACAATGATTTTATTTGATTATATTTTCTTTCACGGACCCCTTAGGAAAAACATCTTTAAATAAAATCCCTCCAATGTTATATTCATCATGGGTTGTCTTAAAAGGTAAGAAATGAGCCATTTTGGAAAATCTGTCCACAACTACATACACACTGTCATAACCAGATTCTATTTTTTTTGGTGGGGCGGGTCCTAATACAAAGTCAATACTTAAAAAATCCCAAGGCTTATTAGGGACTGGGAGAGGTGTGTATAAAAGTGCATTTTAAGTGTTCCCCTTGGCCTTTTGACAAATGAAACACCCCTCCACGTTCCTTCTTACCTTTGTTTGCATCTTTGGCCAGAAGGAGAACCTCCTCACAAGTTCAAGAGTTTTATCAACTCCAAAGTGTCCTTCCAAACTACCACAATGATTTTCTTTGATTATATTTTCTCTCACGGACCACTTAGGAACACAAATTTGGCTCCCTTTAAACAATAAACCTTCTTGTATAATTAAATCAAAGAATTCAGTATGATACTTGTCTCCCATTTCCTTACAAAATTGATATGCCTCCTTGAAATCATCATCTTCAGAGTACATGGCCTTCATGGAGTGGATCCCAATGCTTTCTAATTGGATCTCTTGTACTGTCAAATTTCTTCTACTAAGGTCATCAGAAACATTGTTTTTCAGTCCCTTTTTATTCTTGATAGTGAATGTATAGGACTGTAGGAGCTTCATCCATTTCATATGTTTTTTATTCAACTTCTCTTGTCTGTTCAAAAATATTAGGGCATTATTGTCAGCATACACAAAAAATTCTTTAGGTAATAAATAATGTCTCCACTTTCATAGAGACTGGACGATGGCATATAGTTCCAAATCATACGTAGAATATTTTGTTTTGCTTCATTTAACTTTTCATTAAAGAAGGCAACATGCCTCCCTTCTTGACTCAATACTCCACCAACGGCCCTATTTCTAGCATCACATTCAACTATGAAAACCTTTTGGAAATCAGGTAAGACCAAGATAGGTTATTCTGCAACCCTCTTTTTCAAGTACTCAAATGACTTATTTGCCTCATCATTCCATGCAAACTTACACTTTATTACCCCTATTATTGTGTCTATCATACGAGCACTCACACCACTGAAATTCTTGGAAAACTTTCTATAAAAAATTGATAAGCCATGGAGCCAACACTGCAGGGACTACACAAGGGCTTATACTCTTCCTTATGAAGCCCTTAGACAACAAATCTTGTATTTTCCTAGCCAATTCTTCATTTTGTTCAGGGTTTAACTTGTATGTTTCATTATTTGGTAGAGTTTCACCTAGGATTAGGTAAATATAATGTCTTACTTCCCTAAGTGGACGTAAAGTTTTTTGTTCACTTCCTCCAACTATCCCTTTATACTTATTCAAAAAATCCCTGACTTCTTTAGGTCCTTCTTTTTTCTCTTGACTTTTATCTTTATGCCTCTCTACTAGTTCCTTCTTAGGTCTCACCACTATTGCGTAGCATGGGGTATGCTTCTCCTTTGAGGTCTCCATGAGTTATCTTTCTCCAACCAACATCACACTAGTCACAATATGTTTCTCCTTTCCTTCATGATGAAGTGGGGACATGGTGTAGTTTACCCATCCTTAGTCACATAATAGATGTTCTTCTTCCCATCATTCCTTGCATCTACATCATACTACTAGGGCCTACCTAGTAGTACATGGTAGGCGTCCATCATTATTACATCACATAGGATCTTATCTCTATACTATCCTGTGGTGAATTCTGCCTAAACTTGTTCACTGATTAGCGTCTATTGTTCCTTGTTCAACCATGAGACTCTATAGGGGTAAGGGTGAGGGATCTTTTGAATGTTAAGTTTATAAACTATTTCTTTAGAAGCCTATTTATCCATAGAACTAGAATCTACTATAACTTTACATACCTTTCCATTCACCTTACAGGTAGTTTTGAATAGTGACTTCCTTTGGGGTGGATCCTTGGTAGTGGGGAACTTAAAGAGTGTTCTATAAAACATCAAACACTCACCTTGCTCAAGGTCTACAGGTCTTGAAGTTGAGGTGTGATATGAGGAAACATTGTGACCATCATCTTCTTGAGTCAATTTTACTCTTATGTCTGCCCCTTTCTCGTTAGAACCAAGCTTCTTGGGATACCTAAAGGATTTATGTCCAACTTGATTACAAGTGAAGCACCTACCTGTGAAAACATTTGGTCCTTTTCCCCCAAATCTTCCTCTGCCATTGGGTCTTCTCCCTCTGAAATTTCCTCTTTGACTAGATTTCCCATCTTGGTCCTGACTGTTTTCCTCTCCTTGAGGCCTTGGAGATGTTCCTCTTTTTCCAAACCTACCCCTTCCCCTAAAGTTTCCTCCTCTTCCTCTACTCTAGTTCTCTCCCTTCCTCTTTTGTTTCTCTTCAATCTAAATTTCCATTTGGAAACATTTATTCACTATCTTAAGATTAAACAAGCTAAGCTCATCTTAAATGCTGTACTTGAGGCCATCCAAGTATCTTCCCAACTTCTACTTCTCATTCTCAGGGAGATTTTCCTTAAGAGTCATTTTATGAAACTCTTCTATTTAAGTGCTTACATCTAAGTCCCTCTGCCTTAGGTTTTGTAATTTCTTGTGTAACATCACCTCATAGCCTTCTGACACAAATTGTTTCTTTAATTCTGCAACCATCCTCTTCTATGCAGAAATGGGATTATTTTCTTCTTCTATCCTCTCATTTTGAAGGAAATTCCAGAAACTAAGGGAAGGTCCCTTCATCTTTGATTTGGCCACTCTCACTTTCTAACTTATATGAACATCATCACACTTGAAATTATTTTCAAGTGCCTCCAACCAATCCATACACTCTTTTGGATTCAACTTTCCATAGAACACATGTAGTTATGTTCTTTCTTTCTTCCCTACCCTCTCAAGGGTTTCAAGAAAAAGTCTCTGGTTTGCAGGTACTCCTTCCTACCCAAGCTTTTCTTCTTCACCTCTTTATTCTTCTTCTTTAGAGTCGTCTCCTCCTTTATTCACCTTTCCCTTAAAATTTTCTAATTATATTTTCATATCCCTATTCTCGTCCCTTACGGTCCTACTTTCTGCCATTTATTCCTTAACTTATTTTTCTAGTTCCACATTATTCATCCTCACTGGAATCTCCCTTTCTCCTTCCTCTCCTTCTGACATTCTAACTTAACTTCTCTTCCCAGATGGACTCTTCTATGCTCTAATACCACCTGATGTAGAGTGCACAACCAAAAGCTTAGTTTATGTGCCCCTTCTTGATTAGGTCTCCAACCTATCAATTCTTTGACCCCACCTTATCCAATTACTTCTTTTTGAATTATTCTACCCTTCCAAGTGTATTTTATATCCTAGACAACCTTCCTGACTTCTTAGGGATTATATCCAATTAGGAAATTTTTGTGCTTCAAGGATAGTTTCTCCAATCTAGGTCAATTTAAGGAAATCCACCCTACACTTCTTAAAACTTCAATATAATGATTGAAACATAAATATTTAGGCATATAAAAGGACTATAAATGATTGATTGGGTTCCAAGACACCCACAAGGTACTTATCCCTTATTAGGCTAGTTTCTCAACTAGGTCTCACCATGAGGCTTGTAGGCAACAAATTTCAATTCTTCTCAGTGACTTGGTAAACAAATTATTAATTTCAATACCCTTTTGGGACTTCTACAAGACTCCAAGGTTACAAGACCCAACTCCACTCAAACGCCGCTTAACCCTTACTCTGTCCATAGACCTAATAGGCCTAATTAGGCTTGGTTAAAAAAGAAATTCTAAAGGGATGGATGCATAAAATTGATCCAACACCTCAGGGATTTTCTCCTGCCTCAATTTTCTCCAAATCCTTCATTTACCAAGTCACAATATTCATTTTGTCTGATTGTCTACACCAACTCATCACTCTTAGGCTAAATACACGGGGCTTATTTAGCCTAGGGCTTGATGGATAAAATAGTAAAATATCACTTCCCATCCCGAGCCTTAGGAATCATTAAATATAAATCCATAACTTGCATTTCCCAAGTGATCAAGGAATTCCACTAGTGAAATGTTAAGTTAGGGTTCCATCTTTGAAACACACTTGAAATTGGAGGGTTTTCATAATAGTCTGCACAAGAATGAATAGAACCTCCTCCCATGATCACCAAATGAGCTCAAACCAATTGCATATGGAAGATAACTCACCCTACGACATTCCCATTTAGATAATTCTAACACCACAATCCGTACAGTGTGGTACAACATAGGAAAATAGAGAAATTCTCAATAAATTCAATGTTATTTTTATTCAAATCCACCAAGAATCGTACAATCTCATAAATATCCTCCTGGACATGCTTTATATCCCTTAAATAAATTGTTTCCAATGACCATTGGGGACAAAGTTGCAACTTCTCGAGCAAATTTTCAACAATATTTCAAATGTAGTTCAACTTTTGCACTTTTTGTCAATAACATTTCAATTCTAGTGCAACTTTTGCTCTTTGTATCCTATAAACCCTTAATGGATTCAATTATGCTCTAAGACCTTTTCTAAGGTCATTATTAGAAAAAGCATCATAAAAATCCTATGACACCCTACTTGATTTAAGACTATGGTCCTATCGGTCTAAGGAGACCCAAGGTTAATAAAGCACTTTTGGGACCCTTAGCCTTACAAAGTGGACCAAATGGATTCATTAGGTTGATCCAAAAGACCCAAACCTTATTATATCAAGTTAACCTTCCTATACCCTTGGAAGGCATGATGAGGTTCTCTACACCATAGAGAGAGAGAGAGAGAGAGAGAGAGAGAGAGAGAGATTTATGTATACAGTCATTTATACATATATCTATATAAATATATGTATATAGAGCTATAGATATGCATATATACATACATAGACACATATTATATATGTAAGTCTATACATATGTGTAGTGTGTGCTAAATTAATAAGCATACATTTTTATGTCTTCATAACCCATACAGGTTATGTAAAACTCAAAATAATGCTTTTATCTCTATATAACCCACACGGGTTATGTAGAATTTTAAATTATACTTTTTATTTTGGAAAACATATGCAGGT
>MU226281.1:1814354-1830518 GCA_018584345.1 Thuja plicata | reverse complement strand
AATATCATCTTCCACCTAAATAGGTGGAATTGGAATTTCAAATTCCAATTCCAATTTTTACAAAAGAAAATTTAATATTTCGTGGGATCCATGACTATAAAGATGTATATTATATTGCTATAAGGATGTATATATATGTGTGTGTATATATGCATGTATGTATATACACATGTGTGTGTATATATATACACATATATGGTGTGTGTATATGTGTGTATATACACACATGTGTATATGTCTATATATATACACATGTGTGGTGTGTGTATATGTGTGTATATATACACAAATATGTGTATATGTGTATATATATACATAAATGTGTATATATGTGTATACACACATGTGTGTATGTGTGTATATATATACACATGTGTGTATATGTGTATACAAGGATACACACTTGTATGTGTATATACACACTTGTATGTGTATATACACACATGTGTATACACACATACACACATGTATGTGTGTATATGTACACAAATGTGTGTATATATGTGTATGTGTGTGTATGTGTGTATATGTGTATACATGTGTGTATATACACACATGTATACACATATACACATGTATATATACATGTGTATATATACACACATGTATGTATGTATATATACACATGTGTGCATGTGTGTATATATACACACATATATACACACCATATTCAAAGAAATTAAAAAATAAAGAATTAAAATTCCTTATGCATCTTCTCATTCATCTTTTGGGTGAACCGAATGAGTTAGTCCATATTCCAGATTTCATTTTGATGATAAGCATCTTCCTGAATATGCATCATCTTCCTGAATTGAACATATCCAGGATATGGTATTCCAATACCCAAACGGGCCCAAAAGGATCTAGATTTGAAGGGACAAGTGGGTTGGGGTATATGACATTTCTATTTATTCGAATCTTGTGCTTTATCACAAGTCATGTTATACCTTATCTTTGATAGAAAGACAAGACGAGGTGAATGTTTTAATGAATGGTGGTTGGATTTCATGGAAAATTTTGTTATCGTTGATTTCTTCCTTCCATGTGCCTTTACATAAATTTCAAGATGATGAGATTAATAATCCTTGAGGTATGGTTTTCATGCAAATATATGTGAAAAGAAACATGGGAGAGGTGATTGAGTTTTCATGTTTTCAAACCTGCAACATTGTAACTTTGAGACAACATTTCTTTATCTAAGTTGAAAAATTTGAACTAAATGAGAGTAGGTAAAATGTATCTAGAAAATAACATGTGGGGATATGTATCTTTTTAGTGCTTTCCATTTGAGGAGAGAGTAAATTATGAAATTTTGTACAAAAAGGAAATATACTCCATTAATAGTACTTTGATTTTGGATTGACCACTCTAATTGACATCAAAAAATGAAATATCATAGAAAAAATAAATACATCACTCTAATATATTTTTGATAATGCTACACTTCAACCCATCCTTGGAGAACTCAACTCTTCAAATTTCACATCACATTTTAGAACAATTTGAAGAATAATCTTCAAAGACGTAGACCTACAAGAAAGGAAAGGTTGGAAGCTACACATTGAAATAAAACATTTAAGAGCCAATGCATAGAATGCAATTAGTCTAAGATAAAAATATTTGTATACCTCAAAAAAATGTATATATATCTCATAATCACAAATCTAAAATCACTTGACTCTTATTCAAACTGATCGGCCAACTCTTTTTAAAATGGCATAATGTTGCTTCATATGATGACAGTTACATCCATCACCACCTATGGCTTTTATTTTGCCTTAATTTTAATTTTGAGTGTTACTAATTATTATTTGTGTTTAATGAATATATTTGAATTATTAATTTCTTTATTGTATTATAATTTTCTATTTTTATCCATTACTTCTATTATTGCTGCCAACTCATCTTATAAGACATGTAAATTGACTGTCAAATTTACTCAAAAATCTAAATGTTTACCAATAATTTAGTCAAGCATTTCGCCTACCCCCCCATATGGGTCTGTAGTAGCTAGGGAAGGTGAGAAACACGCAAGAGGATCTCAAGCATGGTAGATGGAACAATATCCAATCCTGAACTAGGACCATAATGTAAAAATGGGTCACTTTGCTCGTCACTTAGACTAATAGACAACTATTGTAAAAAATAGCTCGTAAATCATGATTAACATAAATAAGCTGAGACATATCATCAGAATCACTAG
Organism: Thuja plicata; assembly: GCA_018584345.1. Classification (NCBI taxonomy): domain Eukaryota; kingdom Viridiplantae; phylum Streptophyta; class Pinopsida; order Cupressales; family Cupressaceae; genus Thuja; species Thuja plicata. Next base: position 1,828,315 of record MU226281.1, on the reverse strand, counting down.
CATGAATATCATCATTAATTTCATTAGGAACATCAAGAGGATCATGATCAAGAGTATCTTCTTCATCCAAATTAATTGTAATAGAATTCAAGATACAAATAGAATTATCATGTTTATTCAATTTCATCTTTTTCAAGTTAACTTCCTCCTTTGGGATATGCATGGGTTGGTCAAAGGGTATCAAAGCATCAATAGGTATTTTAGGTGAAGAAAGGTTTTGGAAAGTACGTTGTTAATGCACTCTAGAATGAAATTTACATTGATGATCACTGGCACAATAGTTACGTTTGGGTTTGATAGAAATTGGGTTTGGTTATGGATCTATCAACCTAGACACCTTTTCTTCTTTAGGAGGAATAATGAAATGAACCTCAGTAAGTTGAGAGATAGCATCAACAAAATGTTTATAAGATATGGGAGGTGGAAAAAAAACATAAATAGGGGGTGTAGGTGGTGTGGGGAGAAGTACAGGTCCAGGGAAAGGAGATAGAACATCCTTAATATTTCTAAGTTCACAAATATTTTGGATCTTGTATTTATGATATGATCTAAAGAGATTATCCCTATGGGGTTGGGTTGGTTGAGGCATAGAAGGCCAAACAAAATCATGGTCAATAGATTCTTGAGGTATGGAAGGTCGATAAAGGATATGATTAAAATTCATGATCTCTTCATTGTGGGGAAATTTCAAACATTTATGGATAGGAGAGGCTACAAATTTCATGGAGGTAAGCCAAGGAAGATCAAGTGTGACTTGAAACTGATCATAATTTGGAATGACGGTAAAGGCAACATCTATAGACCAATTTTGATGGGAAACAAAAAAGAACCATGGGTAGGATAAAGGAAACCATTGAAATTTAGAATCATAACATCATATTTATAATAGAAATGATGTTGCAATAACCTATTGTAAAGATGTTCTCCAGTTATCATATTCACCATGCAAGTAGGGTCAACAAGGACACCATGAGAATTTAAATAGCATTAACCTCTGCAACAATATAAAGAGGACCATCATGTTCCCTAATTATCTCTATAGTATCAAAGGTAATGGAGAGATCGGGTTTGGGTGTTGGTTTAGGTTTGGTTGTGTCAATGAGCTTGGTAAGATTATTAGATTCATCACACCTATCATCATAGTCAACAACATGATTGAAGAAGAAGGAAAATATTGTGTAGACTACACATTATTGGTTGAATGGGATGGTAAGGGAAATGTATATATTTATAAATTTTGGTTGGGAGGTACTACAGATTTATTTCCTTGGTCATTAACACCCTCAATAGATATAGTATTAGAATCAATGAGGTCCTGAATAATAGATTTCAAATGGAAACGCTTCTCAGTATCATGGCCAGGTTGATGAAGGTATTGAAAAAATGATTTGTGATCAAAGTGCTTGGAAAAAGGTTTGGATGTGTCAATTGGCTTAATAGGAGGAACAATTAACACTTTAGCATTAATCAAACTGAATATCACATTATGAAAAGATTTAGAAATCTAAGTAAAATTACAAGAAGGTTTAAAAATAAATGACAAAGGAGTCACACCTTTGGATGTTGTTGCCACTTGGTCATCAACATTGTTTGATGAATTTTGTATCTTAATTAAGTTCTTTGGTTTCTAAAACTTATTAATTTTTTTGGATGCGACATCACTCTTATCAACCAGAACCATTGGAGTGGTGCTCTCAAACTCACTCACTTGAAGCTAATAATTATGAAGCAGTGCACATAATTGAGTGAGAGGAAAATTCAAAAAGCGTAATCTTATCTATAATATATTTTTGTAAATTATAAATAAAAATATGTTTCACATCAATATTAGGTACTAGATAAGAAATATGAACATGAAAATGGTTAAATATACTAATAAAATAAGTCACTTTTTCTTTAACACCTTGTTTACAATGCATTAAATCAGTCAAAGAGATCTTAGGACCAATATTATTTTGAAATTTTTGAATGAAAGCATTAGTAATTTTTTAGAAAGAATCAATGGAATAAGGAGGTAAGGATCAATATCATTGCAATTATTTATCTTGAAAGGTTCTAGTAAATAACTTAGCCATGAACCTATGGTCATGAGAGAAATCACTACACAATATTTGAAAGGTTTTGACATGGGTCAAAGGATCACCTTTACCATTATAAGTCTCAAAATAGGGAATATCCAAGTATTGAGGAATAAAAACACATATGATATCCAAGGACAAAAGACTAGAAATGTCACAAGTACGAATGTTAAATTTTGATTGAGTCATGGAAGCAATTTGTTATTGCTAGGAAGACAAGGTTTGAGCCAAGCTATTGATAGTGAAATTAGAAGAAATAGAGGGAGGAGATATGTGTGAGATATTTGGAGCATTATGAGAGATAGAAGGAATGTTGGAATATGAAAAAGGAACAATATTATAAGTAGGAATTAATTAAGGAAATGAAACACATGAAATACTTGAAGGGATGGTTGAAACAATAGGATTACAAATTCTAACATGTGTAGGATTGAAATTTTGAACAAAAAATGTTATGATAGGTGAAGCATGGGTGAATACACTAGGAATAGAGTTAGAGATAGGCATAGAGGTCTCAACACTAATTGCAGGTGGGATGAAACCTAAATCTTGAGCACAATCTTTAAGAGGTTTAACAATGTTATCAATGAGATGAGAAATACTACGTAAGATGTTGACAAGGTTTTCATTAGTATGAATTATCTTCCTTAAAACTTCTAAAATATATATGAATTCAGGATTAGAATTTTATTGTCCTAACCATTGCTAAATTTTTTTGGATTTACATAGGAGGGACTCTTAATGCCTCATCTTCATCATGAGAATAACAGGAAGATTTTCTCTCCACAATGGGATTTATGTCATTAGAAGGCATGTTGGTCTCATCAAGATTGCTAGGAAAGACATAAACCAAAAGATCAAAAGAACCCATACCTCTACGACTTATCCTAACTGAAATACTATAGGTAGGGCTCGGATTAATGACACTCGTGCACAAGGAAATGAAATAAAGGATATATATAATGTAATTATAAGATTTTAAAGAAAGATATGAAATTCAAATAAATAGAATAAAGAAAATCTAGATATCAAATTTAAAGATCTAATGTAAAATAGTAAACGTAAATCTTAATCTCTAAATGTGAAGAAAGGAAATCTAAATGCAAAGGATGAAGTAAATATTTATTAATGCAATGGATACACCATAGATCTAAATATAGAAGTGGAATCTATCTACCAAAATCACTACAATGGATGTAAATGCATATGATAGACAACATAGATCTTAAATGAAAAAAAAAGAGGATCTAACTACCAAACCAAAAGTATGTAATAAGTCGGGTTCACTAAAAATGTGTGGGGAAAGGAGGAAGCAATGAAATGTGTAGGCCAAAATCAATTCTCCATTTTACCAATCACACATTTTAGAAGGAAGATGTCACACTAGCTTCAAGTGGAGACTCAAACGCTAAGTGGGACAATGATTCCTCCACTAAAATATGAGACTAATGAAAATGATAATGATATGTAAATGTAATTGAAATGATTAAGTTTCTCTATTAGACAATTTGCAGAAAATAAAAAATAACATTGATACGGGAAAATAATGAGCAAAAAAATAAAGAAATGGAAACAAAATTAGAGGATAGGCCTGCGTGTGAAATTTTAGTAGAAAATTTCAGTGACAATTTGAAACTCAACCTGTACCTAGGACTGTTCGCCAATGGTGAACTATACCAGGTAATTTTGACTAAAATTTTCTAGGTTCATCTAACCGTGTTTGATCTTTGCGATCCCAATCTGATGGCTCCATAACTTGTTCTTGCATATAGGAAAATGGGGGAAGGTTGTATAAAGTATTTTTCCTCAGTCAAACTGCTATTTAGGAATCAACCTTGAAAATGGAAAGGAATTGCATAAAGGAAAGTATGTAAAGAGGAAATGTGTGTGTGAAAATATGGCTGTAATCCTGTTAGGATTAGGTAATACTGAGACAGGGGGTGAATCAGTATTACAACACTTATTAAAAAATTTAAACCAATTAAACATTAACCATATACATGCAGAAATTAATAGAACATAAGAAAATAACACAATACTCATAACACCATATTTTGTTGTCAAGGAAATCCTGGCCAAGGGAAAACCCTGGTGGGGATGGTACCCACAAGAATGTACTAAAGTATAATGTCCCTGTAAGGAGACCTAGCCCTATTAGGATCTGAATATTACATAGTACATTTCCTTGTAAAAGGAATAACAACCCTGTTAAAGGTTCACAACACCCTGTTAGGGTCCAACTGAGCTTACAACTCTTACAAAGTAATTATGTTTACAAAGTGTTCTCAGTCATGAACAAAACAAGCATCACTAATGCTTAGATAGTTCCTTTATAGTTCATCAATGATCTCTGTCATTCTCTACTCTTCCATTCACACATCACATCCAAAAAATCTTCTTCAATTACCACTTCAATCCATTTGATCCATCACCTATCTATATCAAAAAGATCTTACATATATATCTCACAACTTTACAAAGTTGGCTCCCAATACAAATATTACAAATATTATAAAGTCGACTCTTAATACAAATGCATTTAGTAAGGAAAATATTGAATTCATAGTTGGTTCTCTTACATAATTAAAGTGTAGGTTATAAAAAGCCATAATCCAACTCTGATTTCCTAGATTCCATGTCATACTCTCTCAATCTTCACTTTTGTCCAACTGCTCTGTATCATTGTTCTACTATTGTCTGTCTGTCTTCAAATCTCTCTAAATTTTTGTAAACATATCATAAAAAAAATTGATCTTAGGAGGAGGTCAAATATACATCATAATATCTTCCTCTAAGCTCTCTTTCCCTAATTCATTGATCTCGATCTTTGATACCCAAAATACCTCTGTATCTCTTCTTTTGTACTTAGTCAATTTCAGAGTCATCAAAACTTAAGTTTATAAGAATCAATCTGTAACCCAGATGTGTTTCCATAAATGAAAACTAAAAAGTGGATCTCACCATGCAAAATAGATCACTTTCCAACAATCTCTCCCTTTGGCATTGATGGAAACACTAAAAAAATGACAAAGGTGCATATAAAACAAAACTATCTTTCCTTCTCTATTTTGATTTTCTCTTTTCTTCTCTTCTAGTTCATTTTTCTTCTCTTCTCCCCCTTTGAAAACAATGACAAAGGTGCATATAAAATATTAAAATTAGTGCTTTCTCACCAGTTTTAGAACATCTTGAAAGGAATCTTCTAAGATCTTTACTTCATTACTCCACGACTTCAGTAATAGTTGGTTAACATGAATTATCCCATTCAATGCAAATGATGCAGTCTCTGCTTCTTTTAACTCTGTAGGCATATAATTTGTCAATGAGTCTCTAGTCTTCTCCAAGTCTGATAAGTGTGATTCAATAATGGATAGCTTAGGAGTGATTAAACTCTTCAGCAAATTGAATCTCGTAAGCACTCTCCCTTTCTCAATATTCAATACATCTAGTTTAGCCAAAATTCGTGTCACTTCTTTGTCTAGTTCTATCACTGATTGTGAAGAGCTCTCACAACTGTCCATCATGTTGTTCAAAGTTTCCCTTTCCTTAGCAATGATGTCTTCAATGTTCTGAATATGCCTAATAGGATTCATTCAGTAACTGAATAGCTTTCTTCCATGTCCAATGCAACTCTTTGCATTAGCATAAGTGGTCTTCAAAATGCTCAAGTCCCACTACAATATTTGGGGTCAAATTTCAACGCCAGTTTGCAATGACACTACCATTTGTGTGTATTTTTTTTTTTTTTCCAAGTGCCCTTGATGCTGTCATAATGGCAACGATACCATTGTAATTGTGACACCCTCTTGATTATAAAAAAAATAAAATAAAAAGAAAGGCTCATTTGTGATCGAGCTGTGCATGCGAGCGGAAGAGGGCCCTAATTACTATTGTATGTCGAAGATGCGAAGAATAGGTGAATCTCGATGCATTTTTTTTAGCTAAAGATCCCGTAGGATTCTTTGCATTCAATCTGGATGGTAAGCTCTCCATTTTGTTGCGCAGGCTACGTCCCTCATTAGGTATGCCTTTGTACCTTTTATTAAATGAAATATCACTGTTGTAGATCATTTGTGATTTCATTACTTGAAAAATCATAAGAACTCTGTATTTTCCTCTTGTATTGGTGATTTCATTAGACATTTGGACTTTTTCTTATTAGATTTTGATACATGTGTCTCTGCTAAATCTTCTTTTATATGCTCGTGAATAAGGGTTCATATATTTGTGCTCTGGTTGAAAGAAAAACATAATGAAAACCCTACAAGATCTATTTTTCTTGCAAGATGCGGGTCTCTTAGTTGAGGGTTTCAATTGTGAAAATTGTGACTTTACTCTTTGAAACCCATTTTGATTTTATGCACATTTCAATGCTCTATAATTTATGTTGTCCGACCTTTCTTTCAGCTGTGAGTTTTCTTTGTGCTTGTACTGGAAAATGGGCATTTATTTTTTACTGGCAAATGGAAGGTCTGGTTTGAAATGATTTCACTGCGGTAGCCATGGGACATGAGTTTCCCTAAGACAATTTGTAATGTGATTTGTTCATTTTATCCAATCTCCTCGTTTGGTTCATATTTTTAAATTTGTGAAATTGTTTTGAACATGGATGCTTTTGAACATGATCATGGGACAGTAGAGAAGGATATAAATCAGGATTAACAATCATAGAGAAAATTGTTTCTCTATCCATTAAGATTAGGCTTCCTAGTTTTCACCATAACATTCTTCATTCCTTGTTATAGTCCTTTGTCACAATGGAATCCCTAAGTGGTTACCTAGAGATTATTTAATAGAAATTATATTGGATCTGGGGTTTCAAACACAATTGGAAATCATTAAATCTCATTGCACTTTGTTGAAATACCCTAGACCACTAAGAGGGAGAGGTGAATTAGTGGTCTTTAATGTAAATTTATTAAACATGTAGATGCTTTAAAATTAGTTGCATGAAAACATAATTTTGACTATCAACACAAACCAATAGCATAAAATCATATATCAATCCATAGAACAATTGAATCATATATGCACATCACATAGCACCAATGTTTGAGTGGAAAATCATTGAAGGGTAAAAAACCACTATGTAATAAAATTCATTAAGCCTCACTGACCATGAAAACCTCACTGGTTACAACTATGCCTCATTGGAAATACAAGCCTCAATGGCTACATTCAAGGTATCAACCCTAGGAGCACCAACCCCTTACAAAGATATCATTGATCAAAACCTCACTAGTTACATCCAAAGCACCAACCCTAAGAGCACCAACTCCCTTACAAAGTTCTTAAGATGAAATAATCATGATTCAAATGGCTACTCTATTTTATTATAGATCACTACATAATCTTCTCATCAATAAAATATTACGATACACAACACTGATAAATTTCTTATACACTATTACAATCCTTTGTAAACACAACGTTAACACTTTATATTTCATTTTCAATCAATATCTACAAAAAGAAGATTGGTTTTCACTTAAGTTCTTATCATCTTCTTGTTAGGATTAGGATCCCTGAGAGACCGGGGGGGGGTGAATCAGTGATCTATCTATTAATACTTTTTCTTCTTATCTTGAATCTTAACTTTAATGCTTAAGTACTGAACTGGATATCAATGCAAGTAAGATAAACATACACAACTCATAACACCAAATATGATTACGGGGAAACCTAATGCAGGTGAAACCCCAGTGGGAATTAGTACCCACAAATATCTTGTACTACTTTCTTATGATCCTTGTTAGAAGATCCTTAACCCTGATAGGAGTTGTCTTTACAATGTATGAAGTACAGTGACCTTGTTAAGGGTCAGAACCTGTTAGGAGTCTTTTACAATAAACTTGTTAGGGGTGGTGAACTCACTGTCCAAGGACTCACTATCCAAATGGTGAAGGCTACAACCTTCTGGATCTTTGATACACATTGTATCTACAACGTGAAATGCTGCTGTGACACTGCTTGTCTGATCAGTTCCTTTTGTGCGCTGATGCTTAAATCTCTTGTTAATCACTAAAAAAATATTGTCTTCACTCTGAAAGCTTCTCCTTCAATATCTATATCATCAACATATGACAGATATATCTTTGTTGCTTTAACACTCTGCTCTGCTTTCTTATCTCTAGCTTTTGCAACTTTTCCGATCACAAATGACCTTCTATAAGTACTTCCTCAAAGGAAATGAACATGTCAGCTTTAGGAAACATTTTACCATCTATCTTGATCAATTAAATAAGAACACAACCCTTCATTAAGTTGGCGCAACATCAGTTACAACTGCTTTACTCAAAACGAATAGACGCGTCAATTCACATAGTTCGCTCCACCAAATTAGCTCTAACTTATTGCTCTGGATGAATCAAGTCATGTGCCTTTAACCACACATGATTAGGTCACTAAAAATTACTAATCCAAAGATGCAAGTCCTGAGGATATGTGCAACTTCTATACCAAAACAATCTTTGTCGGCTCTTTCCATGATCTCTATCCTGTTCTGGCATTCACTGGCTGTACCTCTTTAAATGGATGTATCTTTTTCATACTTGCAGATCTGATCATGCTTTCTTAGACTTAGCATGTACACATACTTAAAATATTATATTCAAAGGCACATTCCCTAACTTAGTTGTATGCACATGCACTGATGGTCCGTTCTTCTGGTACTCTGCTAACTGTCCAGTCTTCTGTACTTAGCCAATTTCTGATCTTCTGATAATGTGTGCTAACTCCAAAAATTCATATGAATTTTTTTCCATAATGAAAACACTAAATAGAGTCATATAAACCAGTATATCCAACTTTCCAACAATCTCCCCCTTTGTCATTAATGGCAACAAAGGAATATGGCGAAGTTATTATATGTACCCTTATACAAAAACTCTCTATCTTATATATCCCTCTTAGACTCCATATTATTCATAATCTACTCCCCCTTTGACATTAATGACAAAGTTTCTCAAAAAAACTTCTATGTATTTACACAGCATACACATCTAGATATACAATCTGCAACTTCTGGATTTATTTCTCCCAAACTGCAATAATCTGTAGATGGACGCATAATGCATATTATAGCTTCTCCATCTTCTCCAAGTCTATGCTAGGACCTTGATCATATGAATTACTCCATATTATATACATTAATTTACTCCCCCTTTGATATTATCTTCTCTGCCTTTTGCTGCAAACTCTTTCAAGGATGCTTGACCAGCCTTGAGTGAACTAAGATCAAGTGTAAATTTGCTAACCAATTCACTGAGCATCTTCTTCATATACTTCTCTTCTACAATATCTGATCTATTTTTCATGACTCCTTCAGATTATATACTCCCCCTTACTTATTTAATCCCCATGAGTCTAAGTCTTTTATGGGTGTCAAACTTGACAACAATGATGATGAACTATCCATCACTTTAGTCTTCTCTTTATCTGCTTCCTTTTCTGTGATATCTTAAATCAATAGATCTTCTTGCTGATATAAAGTCTTTTCACAAATGTTTCTTCAAAATTGTCTAGATAAATATCCATTTCAACATTATCAACCATGAATTTATCCTCCATGTCCTTGGCCATGGGCGCATAATCCTGTGGACCTGTCATAATAGTTTTATCTACTTCTTCACATGATATTCCAAATTGTATCTTCAATCAATTTTTCTCTTATGTGAACACTCTTTTGTTGTATTCACACTTAGATGATCAATAATAAGTGTGTGCTTCCAAGGATAACATTAGGTCAGCTCCAAAACAAATATCTCCAATGGCTATACTGATACTCTCACATAGAACACTACTCAACAAGATTTTGACCAATTCTGCTTTATGAAATTTATGCGCTGATAAATCACTTCCAAGATGTTTCAAAGAGTTTCTTGATATCAATATCTAATGAAGAATATAATTGTGACACTTTTCTACTTGACTACAAGTTCTCCTTTTATTATCCAACTGCTTACTCAATTGCTAAGTAAGTTTTCAACTAATTTCTGAAATGACGTGTCCGTGCTTGGGCTTCGTTTCAAACTTGAATTACTTTGCTTAAAAAAAAATGATTATCAATATCCTTTCTTCACTGATGAGAACAACTGTAATGCATTAATAACACAACTGCTAGGGCTTCTATGATCTCCAATCATTTATTCTGACCACAAGTGAGAACTTGGTGATTGCAAAGTAGATTTCTGCCATTAATACTTGCTGCGTAGACACAGGAAGCAACTGTAACTTCCGTTCTTGTTCCTGATAACAATTTAGATTGAGTGATCTTCCATACAACACCATAATGTCACCAAACAATTGTAATTCAAGGCACATACTCAGATGGTGAGTATACCAGCCATGCAGGGGTTCAGAGCTAGAATAGCTCCCCCTAAGACCATGAGGGTCAACTATTTAGAAGTAGAAGGTGTGTCCACTAAGGATGCATCTGCTACCTTGTTCTCTTCATTATCCTTCTTTACTTCAACCCAGATCTTGCTCATATCTTTGATAGCTTTCACAAATTTGATTTCTCCTGCCTCATCCCATAATGAATCTTCTAACTTTTTAGGGCTTTCCTATTTCTGCACTCTAGATCTACAATTCTTAGAGATGTGTCCAACTTTTCCACATGAGTGACAAATGATAGGAGGTCTGATGTTATTATTCATCATGCTACACTGCTTGGCTATGTGTCCATTGTAATTACATATCTAACATGTAATGTTCTGAGGGATTCTAACGTTTTGTTGAGGATAACTTCTTTATCTTTGCTTATTCTGATTTCTTTGATTATTCTGATTCTTGTTCTTCTGACTTGTTTTACAATTCATAGCTCTATGACCAAATTTATTACATGAATAACAGTAACCATTGAAGGGTCTTACCTCTTTACAATTCCTTGCAATATGTCCATGCTTGTTATAGGAATAACAAGTATAGTCAATTAGCTTGCATTCATCCTTAGGTGGTTCAACATTGTATTTAGTCTCATTTCCAATCTCCTTAGTGTCTGTGATGTACTTTGGTGCTTTCATTCTTTCTTGCATGACATCAATCTGAATTTGTGCTTCATTGTATCCTATACCACCGGTATCTCCTTTAACCTTTTGAGCATACAACTGAGATTCTATCAGATCCTTGATTGTGTGTAACTTGTCAATATGATTCTTTGCTGCAATCAATTCAGATTCCATCTTATCTTTGTTGTTTCTTTTCTCCAAACTTTCCATTTTTGCTTGTTTCATTTCTTCATCTAACTGCTTGTTCACTTTGATTTTATCATCATAGGCATCTTGATTGTTACATAGCTTTTCATCTAATTCTTCAATCTGATTCTTTAGAGATGAATTTTCTTCATTCAAATTTTTGACTACTTCTCCCAAATCATTTGAAGAACAATTCCTTAATTCATTTTTTAGTTTCTTGATAAGTATTTACATGCCATTAAATTTTAGTTTAAGATCTTCACTTTGTTTTTTAGATGTGTCAATTTCTTCAAGGGCTGCTTCAAGATTCTTTTTCAGGTGTTTCATTTCTACCTTTTCCATGATCTCCTCAAGTGGTTAAACTTATTTGCTGAGGACCAGAGCTCTGATACCAAATTTTAGGATTAGGATCACTGAGAGAGGGGGGGGGGGGGAATCAGTGATCTNAGGACCAGAGCTCTGATACCAAATTTTAGGATTAGGATCACTGAGAGAGGGGGGGGGGGTGAATCAGTGATCTATCTATTAATACTTTTTCTTCTTATCTTGAATCTTAACTTTAATGCTTAAGCACTGAACTGAATATCAATGCAAGTAAGATAAACATACACAACTCATAACACCAAATATGATTATGGGGAAACCTAATGCAAGTGAAAACCCCGGTGGGAATTAGTACCCACAAATATTCTATACTAGTTTCTTATGATCCTTGTTAGAAGATCCTTAACCTTGTTAGGAGTTGTCTTTACAATGTATGAAGTACAATGACCTTGTTAAGGGTTGGACCCTATTAGGGGTGGTGGAATCACTATCCAAGGACTCACTGTCCAAATGGTGAAGGCTACAAGCTTCTGGATCTTTGATACACACTGTATCTGCAAGGTGAACTGCTGCTGTGACACTGCTTGTCTGATCAGTTCCTTTTGTGCACTGATGCTTTAACCTCTTGTTAATCACTACAACAATATTGTCTTCACTCTGAAAGCTTCTCCTTCAATATTTATATCATAAACATATGATAGATATATCTTTGCTACTTTAACACTCTGCTCTGCTTTCTTATCTCTGGCTTTCGCAACTTTTCCGATCAAAAATGACCTTCTATAAGTACTTCCTCAAAGGAAATGAACATGTCAGATTTAGGAAAAATTTTACCATCTATTTGATCAATTAACTAAGCACTCAAACCTTCATTAAGTTGGCACAACATCAGTTACAACTCCTTTACTCAAACCGAATAGACACATCTCTTCACACAGTCCACTCCACCAAATCAGCTCTAACTTCTTGCTCTGGATGAATCAAGTCATGCACCTTTAACCACACATGATTAGGTAACTAAAAATCACTAATCCAAAGATGCAAGTCCTGAGGATATGTGTAACTTCTATACCAAAACAATCTCTGTCAGCTCTTTCCATGATCTCTGTCATGTTCTGGCATTCACTGGCTGTACCTCTTTAACTGGCTGTATCTTTTTCATACTTGCAGATCTGATCATGCTCTCTTAGACTTAGCATGTACACATACTTACAAGATTATCTTCAAAGGTACATGCCCTAACTCACTCATATGCACGTGCACTGATGCTCTGTTCTTCTGGTACTCTGCTAACTATCCAGTCTTCTGTACTTAGCCAATTTCTAATCTTCTAACAATGTGCGCTAACTCTAAAACTTCATATGACTTTGTTGACATAATGAAAACACTAAATAGAGTTATATAAACCAGTATAGTCAACTTTCCAACACTTCTTTCTTTCAACACACATTAAATATTCATGTTACTGCATCATTTAACTATGATAATTTTCACTATGTTTGTCTCTGCACATTACACTTTGTATCAACAGCTTACCAAAACATCATCTACATATTTCAATCTTCATCAAACAGTTAGAATAAATAGTTGCACGCAAACCTATCCTGTTAACTTCTTGTCAAATGTTTGTTGTAGGAACTAGCCATTGTCATTTAAGAAACTAATCTCTTATCTTCAAACCCATGCCTATGAATAATTGTCCATTGATCTAAGGTATGACTTTTAGAAGTCATTCTTGAAACAATAATAGATTATTGTTTCATAGTATGCTAATTTATTGAAGTTCTTGTCGCACATTGCTCCACATTGCTCCATTCTACCTGCACTAAGGTTATTGGTCTTTAGTTATGTCATTTTGAGGAGTTATCATGAGATTTTTTTTTTCCTTGTTATTGTCATATAGGAAGAGGATAATAATGAGTCTTGGTCAAAATAATATTCTAATATATCTATGGTGGCTAGATCATTTTCCTTATTTTTATGGATTCCTACCTAAAATAGGCACACTAGGGGGTAGATTGACTTGGGATATTATCATTGACCTTATTATAGGATTGATTTGTTCTAGTGTTGATCTTGATACTCTGTGTGTTATGTCCTAAATTGATTTTCCCCACACACACTATTGACTCCATTTCTAAAGGATCTTACAATAGATTTTATCATTCCCCTTGTAGATACGTATAGATTGTATACTTTTTTGTGATGATATTTTAGAGGATATTAAGTTTATTTCATATCTTGCGTGTCTTAATGGACCAAAGGCTTGTCTCCCAATTGCAAATCCCCATATTGAGACCCAATCTTCATATTTTGTTGTTCCTTATCATCCAATGCCTCCATCTTCCAGTATGACCCCACTGTA
>MU226281.1:1743530-1799305 GCA_018584345.1 Thuja plicata | reverse complement strand
GTTATTGATGTAGCTTATCTTACGATCTTGTATATAATAAACTATGAATTTTATATCATGCATCTAGTTGTGTAGCCATATATATAGGTGCAGGAAATAGAGAGGCAAGGAGAATATGATACACAGGCAAGAAAGAGAAATTCAAGTATGTAGTTGAAAGTCATGTTGGTTATTTGAACATTGTAATAAGCTTTATTATTTTAAGTAGATTTATTGTCATTTTAGATTCCAGTTAAATGATATAACAAATAGGTTGACGCTATGTATTAATGTAGTATGTCATTGTTTAGAAAGAAAAAAAATATTGCAAATTAGATATGTTTAGAGTAGTATAAATAGTTTGTTTAATGTCCAATCTAGTGTTATGAATTTTGGGCATTGCATACAACTCTCCCATTTATTTTTCAAAAGTTATAATACTTTATATGGTAGAAGTTTTTCAGCACTCATGTGTTATGGAATTTAATGAACATGTACATATCATAAGTACAGTTTTAATGAACATGTACATATCATAAGTAAGTACATATCCTACTTGTACTTATTAGACAGTCACAGTTTTCTAGTTTTTGGATGAACTAATTTGGTAACACTAATTTTTTATATTTATTTGGCCAACCGCTAATGAAATTATCCCAAATAAAGCACATGAAATCATGGTTCCAAAATAAGTAAAACCATAATTACCAAAAATAGCGACACTAGGACACTAAACTCTTAAAAATTCTAAAGTGACACTAAAAAAATGCATGCGACATCGAGCCGTTGGCAATTGCCGATGGCTCGACGTTGCATGTATAGTAAATTCATTGCACGTCTGTCATGATTTTGACACTCATTCTATGATGCCTAGGTGTCTTAATAGAGATAGATAAAATGTAACGATAACATGATAAACATGATAGCCGGCTCGTATTGCGACGCCTAGACGTCACTTTTTGCAAACGTGTGACAAATTTTCTATACATGTGACGTCGGGCCGTTGGACAATTACTGACGGCTCAATGTTGCATGTATAGAAAATTTGTTGCATGTCTAAAAAAGTGACAGATATCATGCGATGCCTACGTGTCATAATACAGACAGACGAGATGCGATGCATACGTGTCGTAATAGCGACAGATAAGATGCGACACCTATGTGTCATAATAGCGACAGCTAAAATATGTAATGACAACATGGTAACCATCATAGTTGGCTCATATTGTGACAGTTAGTACCATCACAATAATGATAGACAGTACAAGCATCATTAATTTTGACACCAAAACTACAACACTGGTCTTTGTTGCTAGGCCGATGGGACAATGTTGGAAAAGTGATGCATAGCCATCGAAAAGAGGTCTCAAATGTACTAGTGTCCCAAGATATGGACTTGCAAACTTTGGATAGCTTCTTCTCAGCGTAGTTCTTTTCTGCCTTCTCCTCTGCAATCTTGATCAAGCTCTCATAATATCCATCAAATTCATCAAGTGTTATCTTCATATTTTCAATATCATCTATGTGCTCGAAAACAATAGGCACTGGAAGCAATTTGTTCACAACATCAATTTCTCTAGTTATTACTTTAGCCTTTTTGTCACCTTTTTGCTCTGATCTCTCTTTTACTTTATTAAGTGCAGTAAAAGCTAATTTTACTAGCTCATCTTCATCCATGCAATCAACATCAACATCTATTGAATTATCTTTCCTTTCCAAAAATGAAATAAAAGATGCGATTACCTCAGTTTTAGTCTCAAATTTCTCTTCATGTACTTTTTGCCCTTCATCCTGAATTTTTTCACTTCATTCTTTCTTCTCTTCTTCCTCTTTCTACTCGGCTTCCTCAGCAATTGTGTTGTCCATGATTTCTGGAAATGGGTCCTTCTCATCTTTAGATGTGTCTAGTGATATAAATACACCAGAAACATAGAAATCTAGTTGTGTACTGTCTTTTCTCTTCTTAGTACTTGCCTCATCTGGTTTTGAACTCTCACCCATTCCTAGATGTGTAGGTAATGTGGTCTTAGGAAGTGTAGTCTCCTTAGTGATAGGATTCATTAGAATTTTCTCTAATTCTTTCTGTGTTTCCTCAGTGATCTCATCATACCTTCTTGCCATGATTTTCAGTAGTTTTATCTTAGTTCTCAGTAGGGGTTTCAATTCTTTGAGTATTGTTTCTCTTTCTTGTAAACATGCCACAGGTAGCATGTTGTCAATTTCCTGATTCCCGATTGTATCATCCTTAATCTATGCTAAGTGTTTTCTTTTCTCCAATCTCCCATACAAGTCTTTAGGTATACTTCCTTCAATTTCCAATAGAGTCTTCATGAAAGTAAGTAAATGATCAATCACAATCTCTTCAATCTTAACTTTGTCTGAATCTCCATGCCTGTCATAGTATCTACCAATTGTGACTAGTTTACCTTTTTCTATAGCTCTTTGCTTAATCATTTTCATGTCAAGCTTCCATATGTGCTTCTCATTTTTCTTCTCTTCTCTTACTATGCTCTGTTCTTTAGGTGATGTCTACTTGCTAGATCTGGTGTGTACTCTCAGAGTATCCTTTCCTACTTGTGATGTTTGTTGTGAAGGAGGAGGTTGACTGTCTACCATCACTACCTCAGGAGTGGGAAGGGCTACAGTGCTAGAACTTTCCAATCCAGAAGATCTTTCTTCCATTTTCCTGTTCACTTCTTTCAATTCTTCCTCTGTCATTCCTTCTTTAATGCCACATTCATGCACAAGGTTATCAAATTTATTTTTCTTTAGACCTTTGGTCTACTCCTCTCTCACCTTAGCTAATTTCTCCTCATAGGTTCCCCATCTTTCTTTAGTTGTATCAATTTCAGATGCAAGAATATGTTCAACTTGCATAGTAAGTACCTCTGAACTTACCTCATATCCCATGGGATAACACCATTTCTTCCTTGGTATAAATTCCTCAAAGTGTACACAATTAGTTTCAACCATGAAAAATATTGTATCCTTGTATTTCTCAACTATGTCATCAGATAGCCTGTATCTGTTCTTCATCTACCTTTGTAGCATTTTGATCATGCCAAATAGTTCACCATCAACCCATGTCTTGTTCTTTCTATTGTAACTCTGTGAGATTAGAATACCAGTAGGTATCCAAGATTTCCAACCACTAGGGTGCATACCTGGAAATTTATGTTCAATGTGGATAAACATATGTACCAATAGTGAGCCAAATCTAAAGGTATTCGATCTGTCTTTCTTCACTAGTTTTACATTTTCAAGAAATTGTTGTGCCAATACTTCGCATAGGTTATACTTTACATTCTCTTTCACCATTCTCCATGCCATTGTGATTACTCCTGCAGATACTGATTTAGGTCTACTACTGTAGTAGAATTTATATCCAAGTATCATAGCAATTAGCCTTACATCTTGCTGAAATATGTCATTCATAGTCATTGCTCGCCTGTCCTATTTTGAGTGTGTTAGGGTTTCAACTTGTTTCTTTACATGTTTCTCTGCAAAAGGAATGATTCTTGTATTGTCCAATCCTATAATTCCATGAATTAACTCACTGTAAATCTTTACTGACTGCTCACCTATCCAAATGAATTGATCATGTACTCTACTCAATAATATCTTGAACCATTCATCTTCATCAAATTCACACAAATCTAGAATTTTCATGATACTCAACTTATCAATGTGTTTGTATTCATCTTTCATGATTCTATTATCACTCATATTCTCCATCTCAGTTGACATCTCATCAATTCCCAGTATATCATACTTACAATGAATGTAAGCCTTAATATCTTCTATGTGTAAAGCTCCGAGAGGTGTTCAAGAAAAGACACCTTCAGGGTCTTCTTCACAAGACTTGAATGGATGTTTCTTAAACTTATACCTAGGTCAATCTACAACATCATAAGCAACAGGTGCATCCATAGCTAAATGATGTAAATACCTCTTTCACGTTGAATTCTGATATTTTGCTTCAATTGATCATGCACAGAAAATGTAGGGCAGGTTGAATCTCTCTGCTCTTTGATCTCCTTAGCTTGCTCTTTGTCAAATGGTAGGAAAATATATCTTTATATGGTTCTTTATAAAATGTTTAAGTTATAAAATTTCACTTAACCCAATACTGTTCAGTCAGCTGTTAGATCTCGAGAATAAAATATATGTGTCGGCTAATGTTGTGCTCTTAGATGTATACTCCATGATGCCCGCCATGTTCATACCTAAGCTCACCTGAGAAAAATCCACAATTTATGTGGTGGGATATATTCTGAAGTCTTTACTAATTCTCCCCCTAAGGCCATGATCAGCCAATTAGGTCAATTATATTTTACTACCATCAGGTGAAGATCCAGTAGCATCTACTGACTCTCCCTGAACTAATGTCTCACTTGTTTATTTGATCTTCCATATCTTACCATTGTTGTTATCTTCTACTTTCTTAAAACAACTTTCAAAATCATTCTTCAAATCTGCAACACTCTTACCAATATCATTTCCATCCTTCTATGTATTCATAGGAGGTGGTACTCTTCTATTGTCTGCTCCATTATACCTGCAAAATTTTTCTATATGACTTGGATTATTGCATTTGTAACATATAGGAGGTCTTCTTTCTTGATTAACTTGCAGCTTACAGTACTTTAAAATGTGTCCAATGTTATTACATTTGTAGCATGTAGGTTTCACTCTAGGTTCTCTTCCATTGTATTGTCTATATCCAAATTGATTAGGTTTTCTACATTCTGCTTTCTTGTGCCCATATCCATTACAATTAAAACAATAGCCAGAAAAGGTTTTAAAAGGGACATTACCTCTGCAGTCTCTTTTCATGTGACCAAACCTGTTACATCCAAAGCATCTACCTCTGAAAGGTCTAATCTTCTCTCTAGGTTCTTCAATAGTAGGTTTTTCAGCATTAATCTTTGCATCAGATTTCTCTTCCTGATTCTTTCAGCATTCGGCTTCATTGAAGCCAATACCATTCATATCACCTTTAGGTTTCTGTTTGTCTCTCTGTTCATCAATCAAAACACTACTGGTGTGAAGTTTCTCAATGTGTTTCTTTGCTTCAACAAGTTCACCTTTTATAATCTGACTGTATCTCTCTATTTCTAGATACTTGTTCTTGTAGTTTTCAGCCTCATTCTTCATTTTTTATAATGCAATGTTCAAAGTTTCTTCAATCTTCCTTTTAGCATTCATATGTAACTGAATCTCTTTATTCATAGCTTCAATCTCAAGTTTTAGAATTTTATTTTCTTCTTCAAGTAGCTTTTATCTGATGTGAATTGTCTTTGTCTAAATCTTATTTAATCTAAACCACAAGATCTTGTCTCTAAATTCTAGAAAGTTCAAGCTAGTCTCTGAGTTTCTTTATAAATTTCTCAGCTCTCCGCACGTTGTATCTTAATTCTCCATTTTTCTTCTTTTTCTTTGTCAAGGTCTTCAAGTGCAGCTTCAAAGTTCTCTTGTAGATTATCTGATTCCATTCTGATCTCCCTTAAGCTGTTAGACTTTCTCTCCAAGGGCCAGAAGCTCTGATACCAATTGTTAAGAATAGGTAATACTAAGAGGGGGGTGAATCAGTATTACAACACTTATTAAAAATTTTCAACCAATTAAACATTAACCATATACATGAAGAAATGAATAGAACATAAGCAAATAAAATAGTACTTATAACACCATATTTTTTGTCAAGGAAACCCTAGCCAAGGGAAAACCCCGGTGGGGATGGTACCCACAAGCATCTACTAAAGTATAATGTCCCTGTAAGGAGACCTAGCCCTGTTAGGAGATGAATATTACATAGTACATTTCCTTGTAAAAGGAATAACAACCCTGTTAAAGGTTCACAACACCCTGTTAGGGGCCAACTAAGTTTACAACTCTTACAAAGTAATTATGTTTACAAAGTGTTCTCAATCATGAAAAAAACAAGCATCACTAATGCTTAGATAGTTCCTTTATAGTTCATCAATGATCTCTATCATTCTCTACTCTACCATTCACACATCACATCCAAAAAATCTTCTTCAAGTACCTCTTCAACCCCTTCGATCCATCACATATCTTTATCAAATAGATCTTACATATATATCTCACAACTTTACAAAGTCAGCTCCCAATACAAATATTATAAAGTCAGCTCTTAATACAAATACATTTAGTAAGGGAAATATTAAATGCATAGTCGGTGCTCTTACATAATTAAAGTGTAGGTTATTAACAACCATAGTCCAACTCTGATTGCCTGGAGTCCATGTCATACTCTCTCAATCTTTGCTTCTATCCAACTGCTTTGTATCATTGTTCTGTTGTTGCATGTCTGTCTTCAAATCTCTCTAACTTTTTGTAAACATATCATGAAAATTTTGATTTTAGGAGGAGGTCACATATACCTCATACTATCTTCTTCTAAGCTTTATTTTCCTAATTCATCGATCTCAATCTTCAATACCCAAAATACCTCTGTATCTCTGCTTATGTACTTAGTCAATTTTAGAGTCATCAAAACTTAACTTTATAAGAATAAATTTGTAACCCAGATGTGTTTCCATAAATGACAACCAAAAATTGGATCTCACCATGCAAAATAGATCACTTGCCAACAAATCCTGCAACCAAAAACACTTCAATAACTCATTACATCAATTTTTAGTGTTAGAAAATCAATCAAAGCAAACAATTGAAATCAAATTATTGCCTTCTAGTCATGAAGATTACTATCTAATTAAGATTTCTCTCAGAATTAGGCATTTAGATCAGTGATTGACACTCATGAAATGAAGGATTTAACTAAAAATGAATCTAAATTGATGTCATTTTAATCTAAAATCAATGCAATTAAGCTAATTGATCAAATTATGTATCTACATGATTAATTAAGCTAAAATTGAGATGAATTTAGATCTAAAATGATAAAATAATGAATTCAAGATGGAATTGTTATGAAATGATCTATTTCAAAGTAAATTAGCATTATCTAGTTACAAATGAGAATGACTGATAGCATTATGTCTATGCAATGATGGATGGATATGCAAATGCCTTGATTACTATTTGTTTTATAAATTTTTTGTTGGAGGGAAATATTCAAATTTGAATTCAATGGCTAGGATGAAGCCATGATGTACAATGGAGATTGAATCTTGAGTGATCCTTGTTTATTTGATCCTATTGGCTTGAGCCAAGTCACTTGTCCTTTTGTGCTTGACTAAATAATAGGACATTTATTTAATAACTCTAGCCAAGGTATTTTTTCTTATGATTTAATTAATTAGGCTAGGATTAATTAATGAATTAATTCCTTTTTTATGATGAACCTTTGATGTTTGATCTTTTTATGATTGATTTATGATAAACTATGTAAGAAAATTAAATTCACTCTCACAATAATGAGTGAGGTTGGATTTGATGTCTTAATTAATACCTATGGAAATTCAATTTAGATTTAGGCCTCTGATTAGACTAGACAAATTTTAGCTTATTATATTTTCCCCTCTTTGAATTGATGAGTGATCACTGCATTGATTCAAAGAATATCTGATGTGTGATGTTGATAATATTTTGATTAAGTGAATAGTTTGATATGGATTTTAATGAACCTGATCACAACTTGACTGAAGTTTGATGATAGATTGAGACCAAAAAAACCAATTTGATGTGAAGAAATGAAATTGATTACCTGTCCGATGTTGAGGATGATAAAGAATAACCAATTTTATGTGAAGCGATGAAATTGATTAGTGTTAGGAAAGATTCTGAAAACTTGACCGAATAACCAATTTGATGTGATGTGATGAAACTGATTACTAGCAAGAAGACTCTGAGAGGTTCAACGAATAACCAGTTTAATATGGTGCGATGAAACTGATTGTCATTGAGAAGTTGATCAGGATAATTAACTTGATATGGGTCTTGATGAATTCAATTATCTTATAATGTTGTGATAAGGAGAATATCAATTTGATGTAATGTGATGAAACTGATATGCCCCTCGTGATATTGAAATGTTGACATTGATAAGACCGAGCAATTTGATATGAGACCTGATGAAGTTACTTGTTCCAAGATTGATCGATTAATCATCTACTCGATATGATGCCTGATGAAGTTGATCCCCAAACTAATGAATTTTTTTTTGATATGAACCTTCTTTAGAGACTTGATTTGATTGATGAAGAAGATTTGATGCCCATGATCAACTGATTCGATGATTGATGAAGAATATTTGAAAAATCCACTTAAACTCACCAATTGTTGATCAAATGATAACGAAACAAGGTTGATGATGTTCAAGTTGAAATTGTGTCAAAACTTTTATTGATGTGTCAATTGTGTTGATCATGCCCCTTGAGAAGAAAAATCAAAGAAAATCACCTGATTAACAGATTAAATGATGAATTGGCCAATTTGAAAATAGTTGATTCAAAATTCAATTTTGAATCTCAAAATGTGATGAGAAATGATGATACCCTTTTTATTTTGAAGGTTTAATTTGACTTAGATTTGAGGAAAGAATTGATTAAAATATAGGTAAAATTGACCTAAAAAGGGTATTAAAAGGTCATTAATTAGGCATAGTAAGTTTAAATAGGATAAAAATCCCATTTTTTCTATTTCAATTTGGTGAATTTAAGAGCTCTAGAGAGAAGATGTCGATTCTCATCAAGCCACGCCGCTTCGAGCTGATTAGACGTCATCAGAGGTCTACCCACTATGGACCACTAGTATGTCATCCTTCCCATGCAATTAATTCATGCATTAATGTTTTTTTTTTTAAAACATGCTTGAAATAGTTAATTTTCTCTTATTTGATTTACAAAATGTTAGTTTCATTTACCGTAAGTTTTTCTTCAGAGACCGTGATGCTTTGTCCGGAGCTCCTATTTACTGACACATCTTTACCATGAGATCCATTAGGTCATGTATAAATATGATTAGAGTATATCTTTTGGCATGATACTATTACAAATCTGGGCATGGGAGCACATCCTAGTGACAAGGCCAGTGGTTCCACGAGTATGAGAGATCAAGGAACCATATATATATATATGGTGGAAACATGGTACAACCTTTATTGGGGTGAGTGGAGTATTGGCATCATGTTCTTCATGATGTTACTGATGTAGTTTAGTGTCCTTACCTAGATTTCCAGAAGTGGGCTAAGCATAGGGTGGAGATGCCCTACATTTTCACAAGTCGATATTTGATTGGCAATACATGTTATATAGTAGAGAAATTTTTGGTTACTATAGTGCTCAAATAGTTTTCCAGAGTACAAGGAACACCACAGGGTATGTTCGCATATGTGAGGACCCAAGATGATGAGGTATAGTGGGTCTGAGATTGTAGCATTAGTCCATTTTTTAGGATTATGGAGAGCTTGTGCGAATGCCATGGGATTATGCCCTAGAGGTGATAGATGCAGGGATGACATGAACTTATACTCATTACTTTGTGTATTATCCCTTACCTAGATTGAATTCTCCTAATGAGGTACCATTTGCACTTGATAATGGGGATGATGATGAGGACAGAGACAAAGATAGTGCTAGAGGTGAAGGAGCCAGAAGGAGAGTGAGAGGACGGGGAGGTAGATAACATATTGGGAGAGATGGAGGGAGAGATGGAGGTAGAGTTTGTGGTAGAGATGGATACAAAGGAGTCCAGAGAGGAGAGGGTGGTAGCTTAGGAGCTTTAGGTGGCAGAAGTGTTGGGGGTGGTAGTGGTAGTGGGTTGAGAGTCAGATTTTAGTTTCCATCGGCTCCAAGTGATCAAGGAAGGATAGGTCCATCATTAAATGTTCCTATTCCTCCTTGAGGAGGGCCACATATGACTCAGGGATAAATCTCCAAATAGGAAAAGGCTCTTAGTGGATAGGTTCTTATGTTAGTACCAGCAAGACAGGCTCCATTACAAAGAGATATAGGTGATGCTACCACTATTACTATATTTCAGGAGGAGAGAGTCCAGTTGAGGAAATAGATAAAAGTGTTACAAGATTAGATGGGCGATAGATATAGATCCTTAGCCAGTGTGAATATAGAGAGAGACAGGGCTCAGAGAGATGTAGCAGTGAAACATAGTAGGGAATATTACTATCATGTAGTATACTTTGTAGCTATTCCAGATCCTACTGCTAGAGTAATTCCTTTTTCACAGGAAGTCACGTAATCAGAGGGTGCAATTCCAGCACCTACCAGATCAGATACACCTCCACCTATCAGTCATGATCTAGATGCAAGCAGTCAGGCCTTATGAACCATGTTGTATCTCTTTTTTTTTATGTTCTCCAAAGCTATGATGTATCTTGATGTATAGATCTTCGATGTATGATATATGATGATATACTTTATTGACATGTGATGAATGCTATATCCACCATTTTGATATCATTGCACCTTTATACACTGGCATTTACATGCTTATGATATGCATTTCTATCTGATGCATATGTAGTTTTTTTACATGATTCTTTTATGATGCCTTCTATATGTGATGATCATGATATTTATGTTCATGCCTTTGTTTATAATATGGAAGCAGATGTATATGAATTTACTTTGTTAATGTGAATCAGATGCTTTATACTGATGCATTTTATCATTATTATGTAGGAAATATTGTGAAAGGATAATGATGATGCAATGGAAACTTTATCTTTTTGTTTCTTTTCTATGCAATGCAAAATGCTTATGAGATGCTTGATGTATATGTTTATGACAATGCAAATGAAGCAATGGTCATGAATTATTATTTTAAGTTATGATGATCATGCTTGATACCATGCATATGAAATGCAAATGTTTATGAGATATGATTATGCAAATGAAGGTAGTGCACCATGTATGGAATGAATATGTAGATGGTTCATGCTATGGATTTATTATGAAATATTACTAACATGTGATGCAGGTATTTTTTTATGTTAGCATTGTAAGATACTCGATCATGTGCAGATTTATGTGATGATGTCACTAGAGTGGATTGAAGCTCTAATATATTTGATGTCATATCCTTTATATTTTCCATCACAAAGATAGGCGTGATTATCTCAGTCAAGGCAAAGGAATGCAACATTAAATGAATGTAATCTATTATGAAAATTTCATGAATGTCTGATATTTAGTTATAATTTCATCATTGAGCATTTTGCAATGTAGAAATAGATATGACCACCATTGGTACATAGTTAACCATGATGATAGTAATATCATCTTCTTCTTATTTTTTAATCAAGTACAACCACCACTAGTAATCAAGAGACCATGAGGATATGAATACTGATTTCACCAGATTTTGATATTGCAATGTGATACAAGCATCAAGATATGCATAATCATGATTACTTGAGTATCAATTGCATAAAATAGATATGGAATAATCTTTCCAACCTCCATCTAGGGCATAAATATTCAGATTTGAGGTATGTGCGGTGTACCACAAGTGTGGAAGATCTTATCATAGACACCCAGATTATTTGACCATTGACTTCATCGTAAAAATACTCCACAAGAAGAAGACAAGGAAAATATCATATTCCTTCCTTGGCCTTCTATTTCTTTGACATCCTGGAAGTCCTTAGGAAATATGATAGTCAGAAACCAACAATATTTCAATAAAAAAGGAATTATTTCCCTCGTCTTTCTGATACGAACATCTGTTGAGGTCTCAGAGTCTGAGCCTTTCATCTATTAATATGATGTTTAAATTTTTTCATCATAGACCTCACCAAATATATGTTCAAAATAAATCATTGGCATATGTCCCACATGCAACAACCAAAGAAAAAACCATGCCCATGTCCTTGCTTCTCTATTATGAAGACATCATAAAGTTTCTCAAAAGACATGATAAGCAAAAAGTCAATCAACAGATAGAAAACAAAGAAAATAGTCATGTCTTCATCGTTGTTTCTCTAGTAATATTGACATCATTGAGCTACTCTGAAGAAATAGACATCATGTAATTCTCTACCAGGGAACCCCGAAGGACAAGGCTTTAAAACTCCAAAGTTTTCCATTTTTTTCTTAACTTAACAATATTCATTAAGTACTACATTGACCTAGGTTCCCCAACATTGTTATCGATGGATTGGGAAATTCAAGGAATATATTATGGATCATTTGGAAAAGATGTTTGTTTGGAATTGTTGTCAAAGGGAGAGAGATATCTCATTACCATATTGATAAAGGGAAATATTATATCCATTATCAACTCAGGGAGAGATGTAACAAGAATGGGATAGTACACACAAAGGAAAAGAATTGCTGACAAGAGACATCACAAGAAAGAAGAATAGTCAAAGGGAGAGAGTTTGAAATAGAAGGAGAACACATCAAATTAGAGAAAGAAAGATTCTACATCTATCTAGTGAAGGGATTGAAGACAGACAAAAAGCTGCAAGAATCAAATCAAATCTATTTGAGCTTACCTAAAGCCAAAGATTTATAATAGTTGCATTAGGAAAGCTTGATGAAACTGTATATTTCATAATGTATTAGTAATAGTATAGTATGATAATGTAGGATGTTTCCATCAATGCCAAAGGGAGAGATTAATGACATGTAATTGATTGAATGTTTGAGGATGTTAAGTTGATGATCATGCAAGACATTAAATCAGTTAATGTATTGTATTGTCATTGATGTCAAATTAATATAATTTGTATGGTCATGGAAATAATGCCAAAGACTTCAAAGAACTGATGAATCAAAGGCTATGCTATCAGTAATGCATAAAATTCAAGTATTTACTAAGTGACTGTATACATTGATAGAGTGCATGCTGATAGACAGAGTAAAAGAGCAAAGTCACAGTGTTACCCGACGAGCAAATACATAGAATTACCGAAGAGAAAAGTCACAGTGTTGCCCGACGAGAAAAACATAGAGTAATCTGATGGAAAGAATCATAGTGTAGCCTGAAAAAAAGACAATGACGGAGATCCTGATGACAACTGAAGTCACGTCGATGGAATAGTCAGTTATCACGGATGACTAACTAAAGTGTTGACCGACAGAACAGAGAGTTCAAAAAATGAAAAAATGCTTAGCTTTCAAGAAGCTAAAGATAGACTTAACTCATACTTATCATTGTTTTAATCATCCAAATAAAGCCAGAGATAAGTAATTGAGTTAAAGCTGATTTGTCCAGTTGGCAAGAAGATCTCTTTGAGATAAAACAAGAGTTTTCTTTAAATCTAATTGGTGAGAATTGTGGATCACGCCAAGAATGAAGAAATCCAAGAAAAGGTAAAACATGTCTATAAAGAGACAAACCCAATTAATTACAAATTGGAGTGTGGGGTGAAAAAGAGAAGAGGAAAGATGCTAAAGAAAATCTGAAGGAGAAGAAATTCTTCATTCACTCCTGATCAATCAAGATGAGGAAAGAGCTAGATTCTGCAGACACCAACGAACAGTGAGACAACATCACAGAGCATAATAGTGTGTAGAAAAGGTATTAAATTGATTATATTGATCAGAGAGGTAATGCACTTACAATAGATTTGAAAATATGCAATTAAGTTGTATGTATGAATAGATCATTAATGTTTTAGTTTAACCCTTGAAGCATCAAGTCTCTTAATCGAGTAGGACTTAAAAGTCTTCTACAATTAAGATACATCCCAAGGAGTATCAAAATGTTTGATCATAGAAAGTAGCATTGGATATGCCTGATACCTATTGATAGGACAAGTGAGTGTTTAATCAAGGATGGTAGCATTAGATGCCAGATACTAAGTGACAAACTATCTTTTAAATCCTCTAACAAGGTCACACCTAACAATGTGTTTGTAACCTTTAATAGGGTTGGCTCCTAACAAAGCTCACTTCAAACGAGTGAAAATTTGGGGTACTGGTCCCAGTGGTTTTCCCTTAACAGGGTTTCCACGTTAAAAATCCATGTGTTATGTGTTAATATTTCATTACTTTACTATTTTACATTTCACATATGCAATTATGGATTTATCAGTATACTCTGCATATTTACTGTGTTTCGGTAAATAGTTGACTGTGTATCGGTAATCATATACAAGACAGATTTACAAAGCAATCCAACAAGTAGTAAATTGATATAAGTATTTCAAGGCATTCATCTTGTAGGACAAAAGATAACTAGAGGCATAATTTGTGGTTATAAGTTTTAAGGGTTGATTTAAGGATTAATTTTTGAGGCCATTGATTCACCCCCCCTCTCAGTTATTACTAATAATTGGTATTAGAGCTTGTGTGCTTAGAAGGAATGTTTCAAGACCTAAGCTAAAGATCACAAGATGAACAGACGCGATGTGCCCAAGTTGAACAAAGATAATTTTTCTTCATGACAGAGCAGAATAAGACTCCACTTATCAGGTATTGGAAATGATGTTACTCAATACTTAGATACTAAATATGTGTTTCCCACAGGAGCACCCATAGTTGAAAAAATGAGAGAGAAGAATGAGCACAATTGCATGATGATAGAGCTTTCTTCCTCACTCTCTGATGTTGAATTTGAAGATGTCAAAACCTGCAAGACTGCAAAGTAGATGTGGGACAAATTGATGCTAGTACATGGTGGTGAAAAAAATGTTTTGAGAGCCAAGGTAGAAAGCCTTAGAGGAAATTTTGATGATCTCAAAATGAAAGAAGGTGAAAACATCACACAGTACAACACAAGAATCAAAGAGGTAGTCAATGCTATTCGAGGAGTTGGAGGTGTACTAGAAGAAGATATAGTGGTAAATAAAATTCTAAGAACCTTACTTCCTACTTATGCTATTAGAGTATATGCCATTCAAGAAATGAGAGCAGTAGCAAATAACAATGTTACTCTAGACAGTTTGATTGGAAGACTGATTTCATTTGAGATGAATAAATTTGATAATAGTGTCTTACCAAACATAGAGTCTGCATTCAAAACTTCTATGAGAATAAGTAAATCAAGTCATAAACACACTATGAGAAAAGATAGTGATAGTGAAAGTGAAGAAGAAGATCTTGATGAAATTGAAGCACTTATGGATAGAAGAATGCAGAGAGGCAAAGGTAAATACAAACATAAATTACCACTTGTTTGTTTTAATTGTAAAGAGATTGGACACTTTGCTGCAACATGTTCTAACAAAAGAAAAGATGACAGATCATTTGAAAAGAAGTCTGATAGAGGTGATTACAGAAGCTATCGACAATCAGAAAGAAGAGATACCTAAGACTACAAGGACAAAGGAAAGAAGTCCAGTTACCTAGAAAAATGCAAAGATGATGAAACTAGCACCCAATCTAAGGAAGACATCGAGATGGTATTTGTGGTAGTAAAAGATGATTCAGATGATGATGAAGAAAGGTATATAGAAATTGCACTCATATCTAAAGTTAGTAACAATGATGTCTGGATCATAGATAGTGGCTGTACTCACCATATGACCGGTGACAAGAAAAATTTTGAGACTTTTGAATACTATAAAGGTGGCTCAGTAAGAATGGGTAATGATACACCTTGTCCAGTTGAAGGTAGAGGAACCATATTGTTGAATAACTAGATAAAATATGAAAATGATTATTAGGTAAATAGATTGAATTATAATCTATTGAGTGTTTCTCAGTTGAATAATTCAGGTCACAGAGTAGCATTTGAAAATAAGAAGGCAAAGATCTTCAATAAATTAGGAAATGTGATTGGTACCGGTGAGAAGACAAAAGGTAACTTATTTTATCTGAATGATATTGACACCACTTTCTTAATAGATAGAAATGAAGACATATGGTTGTGGCACAAAAGATTGTGTCATGTGAACTTTGACAACATGATAAAGATTAGAAAAAAGAGAAATGTAAGAGGTTTACCGACGATGGTTAAGCCCAACAACATCATGTGTAAGAATTGTCAAAAAGGTAAGATGATAAAATCTAGTTTCAAAAGAAAATCCCATACATTTGATGCCATTCTAGAATTAGTCCATACAGATTTATGTGGACCTATGAGGACAAAGAATTATTATGGTGATAGATATTTTATTCTCTTTGTTGATGATTACTCTAGAATGATGACAGTCATGTTTTTAAAAGATAAATCAGAAACATTTAAGATGTTTAAATTGTATAAAGCAATGGTTGAGAAACAAAGTGGTAAAGAATTGAAATTCTTAAGATCAGATAGAGGAGGGGAATGTATTTCAGTTGAATTCACTAACTTTTGTAATGAGCATGGAATCAAAAAATAGGTCTCTGCACCAAGAACACCACAGCCAAATGGTATTGTTGAAAGAAGGAATAGATCCATAGTTGATTGTGCAAGGACACTGATGATAGAGAAAGTCATCACCCAAATATTTTGGAGAGAAGCTGATAGTACTGTTGTTTACACATTAAACATAGTACAATTGAAGAAAGACACCTTATGAGATTTGGTATGGATACACACCCAATGTAAGTTATTTAAAAAATTTTGGCAGTCAGTGTTATATCTTAAAAGATGATAAAAATGGAAAAATTGACTCCAAGAGTGATGAAATAATATTTATAGGGTATTTTTCCAAGAGCAAGGCTTATAAATTTCTAAATAAAGCCTCTAACAAAATTGTTGAAAGTGAAAATGTAAAGATAGATGAATTTGCAGAGAAGAATGAAAAGGAAAGCATTAAAGAACTAGAGGACTACAATAGGTTTGTTTACAATGAAGAACCTGAAATTCTACCAAACTAACAATTTAGAGCTCCTGAGCAAAAGATCATTGCACCCAAGCATTAGGCTGCAAATATCGACGATCAGAATATTTCTCAAGATGATGCACAAAGTGATGGAGAACATAATGAAGGACAAAATGATGATCAAGCTGATAGACAAAGAGATAAACATGTTCTTGCCAGATATGTCAGAAAGAACCATCCACATAACCATATCATTGGAGACAAGATGGCTGGTATGATAATTAGAAGTAAGTCTCTAAATACAAGATGTCTTATTTGTGATTAGGAGTCAAAATCTGTCAATGTTGCACTAGATAATGATGAATGGATAAGTGCTATGTTTGTGTGTGTGTGAATTAGCGCACGTGTTATCCACAACATGACACTTCAATAGATCATTATATTATTGAAAAATTATAAAAAGCAAGGGTTTGAAGCTAAACACTAAAACCGATCTATTGCTTCCTATCTAGGAGGAGTTTGAAGAATGCCATAATCACGCCCTCAGATTATGCA
Organism: Thuja plicata; assembly: GCA_018584345.1. Classification (NCBI taxonomy): domain Eukaryota; kingdom Viridiplantae; phylum Streptophyta; class Pinopsida; order Cupressales; family Cupressaceae; genus Thuja; species Thuja plicata. The sequence continues at coordinate 1,782,126 of MU226281.1, read as the reverse complement.
CAAATTAGTGACATATACAACCTAATAATGGAAGATTCAAAAAAAATAATCTAAATGATTAAGAAACATGCATATTAACCCTAAAAATAAAGGTAATAACAATGCATAACATTAAATCTAATTTATAAGTAATCTAAACAACATAACAATGCTTTTAACTCTAAAAAATTAAGGTCATTTGAGCTCAAAAACTCATTTTGTTTATAGAAGAAATAAGGAGAGAGAGGAGGGACAAGGGTCATTAATGGAGGTGTAAAAAAAATTAATGAGGTGTAAGAGGCATTAATTCCAAATGAATTAGTGAGTTATGGGCTTGAGGAATCTCCATTAATGATGCATTAATGAGAGAAATTAAGAGGCACGGTGAGGGGTGTAAGTCCAAGCTTGAGAAGGTGGACTTAGAGGGAGTCAAGCTTGAGAAAGTTGACTTTCTCAAGTGGATTGAATTCCTATTTACAAAATTAGGAATGTGACATCATTAGGAAGTGGGTTAGGATAGGATTAAGATTAGGATTAGGCTTAGCATGGAGGGAATAGGTTGGGATGGGTTTGAACCCAAGGTGAAGGTGGTTGAGATAGGTTAGGTTAGGGGTTAAAGGGAATATTAATGAAATGAATTATAATTAATATATTTATTCAAAAATAGGGAAATTAATAATTTAAGCTTTTGATTGCTTTAGATAATTAATTAGGACTATAGCCAATTAATTAGATTAAATTTGGCTAGAAGATAGGCTTTTGCAAGTGATTATATATAATTTAGGATTTATTTAATTCCTTTTAAATTAATTATCTTAGCCAAGTTTTGATTTGAATTGATTTGATTGGCTTAGGTGATTAATAAAATTTAGTCATTAGATCACTTAGGAGATTAAATTTGATTCGAATGAATTATGCCAGCCGATTGAAGAGTTGTCTGGACATAATTGGGGGTATGATCACACTTAGGGAAAATAGGGTCTATAGTCAGAGAAGACCAAATTAGGGTGGTTACATTTTCCCCTCTTTGAATAGATGTGCGAGTAGTGTATTTGATTCAAAGAAATTTTTTGATGTTTGACTTCAAAAAGATTGAGAATTTTGCTCACGATCAAACAAAATAATTGATGAGATCAATCTCACACTTGCTTGAACTAAACTGATAGAATTGACTTTGAACTTGATCGAACAAAGGTCAATACGCAAAGATCTTAAAGATACCAATTCTAAACTTGGTTGTTGTCCAAAAATTGATAATACTGGTTCCGAACTTGGTTGTCGTCCAAAATTCAGTATGAAGCTGCCAGGAGCTTAATAAGAATTTAAGAAAAAGTAGACATAGGATATCCAACTTGTGATAACCGAAGTCTTCGATCCAACTGTTCCAACTTAGTCAAGGAGTCGTTATGCCTTTAGTTTTTTTATAACAAAGTTGTTTTTAATGTTGTTTCGAGAAAGAATTTGATTCATGATAGTGTGATCATGCCCCCTTAGGAACGAAATCGAAGAAAAGAATAAAATACCTCTATTGAAAGAACGTATCACTTGCATGGAATGGTTAGGTCAAGAAAGAATGGATTAGAAGAAGTGAAGACATGGGGGTGTTAAGAATAAACACACGAGAACCAAGTTAATGACATGAAAATGTGAGTGGTGAGACTAAAAAAATGATGTCAGACCAAGATGTTGATGATTAATGTGTGAGTTGACAAATTTTTGGAACAGATGGAGCAATTCTGCATTTTCAGGAGCTGTCGCAAAATTTTTTACTGTACTACATAAAATGCCTTAGAAACCTTCGATTTGGTTCCCGATTGATCAAAAGGAGAACATAAATAGAGTTTTACAACTCCTAAATAGATCAAAAAAGAAAATATATAGGCCCAAATGTACTTTTTACCTATTCATTTTCACATTCATCCTTGGTAATTCAGAGAGCTCTGCAGAGAAGATGGTGGTCCCAATTGGGAAGCATCATTTTGAGCTCAGCCATCGACATCAATGCCTAACCGACTACACACCTTTGGTAAGTACTCATAAAACTACCTTGTGAATTTGGTAATTTTCATTTTCATGCTTTCTGGTAGTTTTTATAGCCATTTGAATTTTGGGTCAAATTCAGGATTTCAGATCGCTCCCTGCTGAACCTGTGTCGCATCCAATTTTTCTCGGATTGCACCCTGTTGTTCAGGATTTGTGCATCGTATCCTATATTTTCTGGATCACATCCTTTTTTTCCAGGATCACATCTGGTAAAAGAGATCTCACTCTATATATCCAGGATCACATCTCATTTTTAGACTTAGGATTTTTCTCAACTGTGAACCGTCTTCTTTCTGTGGACCTTGAATCACTTAGCTGATTATGTTTCTATGTTGGTATCATAAAGAGAGCACTAATTTATCTTTGTGAATTGCTATCTCTGTGTAAAATAGGTCAATTTTGAGGTAGTAGCATTTTGAGGAACATATCTGGGGCGTGTTCTTGCCTTGGTCTGACAACTGACGGATGATGAGCGGGACATAGTGGCCCATGTAGGATTATGATCACTGATTGATTTACCTGATATAGAGGTAAATCAAGGGTTGTTGACTGCTCTTGCTGAGAGATGGCACTCAAAGCACAACACCTTCCATCTCCTGATCGGGGAGATGACAGTCACACCCAAGGACATGTGGCGTATACTTCAAGTTGCAGTGATGGGGCATGAGGTATGATTTGAGGCAACTTCTATCATTGCCATTGGTGCAACTCGTCGGTTATTTGTAGGTGATACTATTGCTCATAGACATATTTCATGGGATTACATGTGTGATCACTATGATCGTCTTTCTGTATACTTGGTAGGATTGATTGGTGGCATCCTGATGCCAAATAGAGGACATCATGGTTTTCTTGTAGGATGGGTAGATATGCTAGAGAAGATGGTTTTTTTAGGATGAAAATTCACATGGGGTAGTTGTATTCTTACCCACATGTATAGGGAGCTCCATGAGATTGTTTATCAGTATACCCAAAGCATGACTGTAGGGATCTTGACTCTGCAGATCTAGGTCTGGGAGCACATCCCAGTGACACAACCCATTGTAGATAGGAAGTGAACACCTTAGAAGCCTTATGTGTATATGTACACAGGTTTGATACAACAGCCCCATCTGGGCAAGGTAGAGTACTAGCAACGTCTTTTTGATGATATGACAGTTGTAGTATGGCGGTCGTACTAGGATTGTGAGGAGTGGGCCCCTGATGGGAGACAAGTTCCATTTTTCTTCCATAGTAGGTTCCTGATCGGGCAGACAAGATATATCATAGAGTGTTTCATACATACCCATGTATTGAGACAGTTTGTTCGACGACAGGGCAAGAGTTAGGATTTGACAGTATGTGCTCAGATTCATAATGAGACACCATTGTGGGACCCTCAGCTGAGGTATGAGACTGCGCACCAGGAGATCATACATATGGTTAGAGTTTATTGGGATCATCATCTTGATGTTGTAGATGCAGGATTTTCAGATGGATATGCAGCAAAGATGCTTCAGCATCCATTTCTATGGTTTAGAGTTCCTAAGGAGGCCATTCCTCATATTGAGGACCCTCTAGATTATGATCCTGATGATCGCTCTACTAGAGATATAGGAGGAGCATAGAGAGATAGGGGTGTTGGGGGTAGGGATGGAGGACGAGATGGTGGGAGGGATGGTAGACATCCTCCTCCAGATGATGGGGATGATGGCGGAGATGACAGCGGTGGTGGAGCTGTGGGTGGTACTAGAGAGGTGGCCAGTGGCAGTGGAGAGGGTCAGCGCACCCGTTTTAGATTTGTTTCTCCTAGAATGGATCTAGGGCCTCTACTTATAGGGGAGTAGTAGAGATAGCAGCAGCAGCAGCAATAGAGGCCACAAGGTAGGTCACAGGATAGGCCCTTAGGGAAGGATACTGACAGGAGTTCTGGTAGGGATGGAGATCCCTTATCTCAGTGTGAGCAGGAGTGAGAGAATCTTAGGGCCAAGATTATTGCATTAGAGGCTAGGCTTACTGCAAAAAATGTTAGGATCATGGTAGTAGATGCTTTTCTTGTTGATATAGATACATAGCTAGAGAGGCTCAACATAGAGAGAGATACCCAGGCTCAGACTGTAGTACACCAGGTATAGAGAGTGACATATTATTACACTTTATATCATGTTGTAGTACCAGAGGAGCAGAGAGCCACATCTTTCTCATGGTTGGCACAACAGTTAGAGGGGGCCATGCCACCTCCAGCATCTCCATTTGTACCACCTCCTCTTCCAGATTGGGGAGAGGGGGGATTCAGAGTTGATTTTGTCACATATATTTTTGAGATTATATTGTATATCTAGATCTTTCTGAGATCATTCTTTTGTATGCTGACATTTTATACATCTATATCTAATTCATCCTGACACTCTGATACTCTTTGTGTAGATTTGTGCCATAGTTTTGATTTGTACCATAGTTTTGATATATATCTAATGCAGTTGTTTCTAATTCTAACATGTTTTATGAGTTCTCTTTCCTTTGATAGATGTTGTTGCATATGTGATTAGGTTTATCTTGGTCCCATGATGAGTTAGATTTTTTTAGATGATGACATCATTTATGTGTTTGTATTTATCACTGATATAAGTATGTTTCAAATGATACTATGTGAATATGCAAATGTATGTTTTTGAGTTTTTCTTATGCAAGTAAAATATATGGATGCACTTAGGATGTAGGAATAAATGTGATGCATAAATGCTTTGTTTTGTTGTATTTTTCTTCTGTCTCATTTTATGAATGCAAAATGTATGTTATGGATGTGCAACGATATAAATATCAGTAATATTGATTTGATGTGATTAACTTGGATTCAGAAGAAAATTGAAATCATTTTAAGCTCAAATTCCTTATGCTTTTGTTTCTTTCAAAAAAATGAACCATGCAATCCCTAAATGCAGCTATATGTATACTCTTAGGACTTGTCACTGATTTGCAGATATTATATCATTCTTATCATCATTGGGCCTTTTTTAGAATGGATACCACCTAATAGTACAACCATCACTAATACCCAATGATGTTATAAAAGTATGAATACTACTTTTTTATTGGATGTAATGTTAGAAATAGACTTAGGAATCAAGGCATAGAAGCTAGGATGACAAACTAGTCACCTTCCTTTTACTATATCATATTCTGTGTAAGGTAAGATATTGGACCCACAATGACCTTGAAAATTCATATCCTTGGGTACATTATGCCTTGTATACCTTAGTGAGAATCTAATTTTTTATAAAATAGACAAGGAAATTGTTTCAACCTCACCGTAGTTTACACATAACAAAGATCGAGATATATGCGGCTATCCACTCATGTTGGCAGCTCTTACCATAGACATCCAAGTTAGGTGAAATTTATAGGATCATTTGGAACAATCACCATACATAGAAAACCAAGAAAATGTTATGCCCCCTATCCTTGCGACTCTTTTTCTTTGCACAGACATCATGGAGTAACTCAGAAGACATAACAACCATCAATTGAGAACCAATCAAAGAAAACTCATAACTGCTTATATGCCCCTATTTAAAGCATCATCAGAACATAAAAGAGTTATAATCAAACCAAGATCAAACTATGTTTAAGTAGTATTGATAAATACTATTGATTCATTTGTCAAGTGTAGTAGAGATTCATCAATCAAAATGTGGAATTTAAGCAATATGTATTCCATGCCTATGTATTTTTCCAGTCTGCAATCTAATGTAGCTATTAGGAACATTGTTCATGTTAGTTCAATGTTTGTGCTAGATAGGTGGTTTGAAAATATGTACCCACATTTCATGAAAGTGACAATGTGCTGCAAGTATCAAGGAGTATTGTGTCACAAGACAAACTATCCTATGAAGACCTAGCAGACGCAACCTAACATGCTAGAAAAGATGCCCCTAGGGTGAAATGATTTGTTTCCTAAGATAGAAATGTAGACAAATCCCAAGCAAGGATAAGATATTCATAAGGAAACAAAGTCAACTTTTAGCATAGGTATAATCGTGAAGGCCTAGTATCAGCAATGCATTGATAGATGGAGTGCAGAATACAAGTGATGCCTAATTTCTAGGTTTTCACCACTTGGAAAAAATTTCTTTCTTTTTGCTACCAAGATGTCCGTTTTACCAGGTTGTCATCAAGGCACTTTTCTCTTTTTTTATTTTTTTTTTATTTTTTATTTTAATGTTTTTGTAGTATCAAGGTGCCTATTTTCCAGGTTTTCACCAAGGATACCTTTCTTCGGGACTTTTTCCACTATTTTTAGATTTCTTCAGCATCAATTTTTTGCTTTTTTTCATATTTTCTAAGTTTTTCACTGTACAAGTTCTACTAGCTAGACATCAAGCATAGAACCGCTTCAAATGTAGAGTATTGATAGGATCTAGAAGGACGTCTCCCTCAGGTGTAGCTAGCTAATAGGCTCCAGTCCCAAAATTAGCAGTGATAACATAAGGTCCCAACCAGTTAGGTTCAAACTTTCCCTTCTATTCCTGGTTAGGCTAGTTCTTAGTATTCTCCTTTAGGATGAGATCCCCCACCTAAAATTGTTGTGGTTTGACCTTTTTATTGTATCCTTTGGACATTTGTGCTTGGTACACCTTCAGATGATCAAATGCCTATTGCCTACATTCATCAAGTAAGTCTAAAGAATTCACCTGATGAATGTGGTATTGCTCATCAGTAACAAGACCTTGTAAAGATATCCACAAAGATGGGATTTCAACCTCAATAGGTAGTACTACTTCAGCACCATAGACTAGAGAAAATGGTGTGGCTCTAGTCGGTGTTCTGATGCTTGTTCTGTAGGCCCATATTGCCAGATTTAGTTGTAAATGCCAGTCTCTGCTAGACTTACTCATAGTTCTGTGTAGGATCTTGACAATATTCTTGTTAGATGCCTCATCCTATCCATTACCTTGAGGATAATATATTGAGGAACAATGTTGAGTGATGTGGAATTGTGCGCAAAGGTCATTAATGCCTTGGTTTTTAAATTGGCCCCCATTCTCTGTTACAATTGAAGAGGGTATCCCATATCTACATATAATGTAGTTCAAGATGAACATAGCCACCTCTTTGTTAGTGGATTTGATTAGCGGCACGGCTTCAACCCACTTTGTGAAATACTCAGTGGCCGTAATGATGAACTTGTGTCCATTTAAATAATTAGGATATATTTGTCCAACCAAGTCAAAGGCCCATTGCTGAAATGGCCAATGTGTGATGAAAGGTATGAGTTCCCTGGTAGGAGCATAGATGATATTTCCATGTGTTTGGCATTTATGACATGTTTTGAAAAATTGAATAGCATCTTTTTCCATTGTAGGCCAATAATAGCCTACTCTAAGGAGTTTTTTTGCTAGTGAAAATTCATTTGAATGTGATCCACATATACCTTCGTGGACTTCCTTTAATGCGCAATCTGACTCTTTGTGTTCTAAACATCTAAGAAGTGTACCATCAAGACCTCATCTATATAAATTATTAGTAATGAGGACATAATGTGATGTTGTCCTAATCAAGGCTCTTTTCTCATTTCTAGATAGATCATTGGGAATAGTTTGGTCAGTTAAGTAAGCAATGATCTTAGTATACCAAGATTGGTCTTGGGCATCCAAAGCAAAAATTACTTGGTATTCAGGGGTATCAAAGGTTGGATAGGATAATTATTCCACCAAGAAGTCATAGAGTAATTGATGTTCCTCCAGTTGTAGCATGGATGCCAGTGTAACTATGGCATCTGCAGCCTTATTCTCTGTTCTGGGTATCTGCTGGAATGTGATGAAGACAAAGTACTTCTTTAATTCATCAACTAGTTGCTTGTAGGGCATCAAATTCTCATGTTTCATCTGATAATATTCATTTACTTGATTGATAATGAGCTAGGAGTTACCATACACGTGTAACTCTACAATCTTCCATTCCATAGAAAGTTTAAGATTGTTTACCAATGTTTCATATTCAAAAATGTTATTTGTGCATGAAAACATTAATTTGTAGGACTTGGGTATTTTGTAGCCTTGAGGAGTTATGAATAGAACCCCTAATCCAGAGCCTTGTTGCATGAAAGAACCATCAAAGTACATCTTCCATGGATACTCAGTTAGATGCATAATTGTTTCATCAGGAAAATCAATTCTTAAAGGTTCATCATCTTGGAGTGGTGAATCAGCTAATTGATCTGTGAGGACTTGTCCTTTAATAACCCTCCTGTCCACATATTCAATGTTAAATTTTCTCACAATGAGGACTCACTTTGCTAGACATCCTGTTAATGTTGTTTTGTTTAGGAGGTACTTCAAAGGAGCTATCTTTGCAATGAGCCTTACTGTATGTGATAGCATATAATGTCTCAATTTTTGTGATGCAAAGATAATTTCTAAGCATGGTTTCTCAATAATTTCATAATTGAGTTCATAGGAGACTAGTGTTCTACTGATGTAGTATATTTCTCTTTCTTTCTTAGTTTCATCCTCTTGTGTGAGAAATACTCTCAGTGATGTAGCTATAGCTGAAATATACAGGAGTAATAGCTTTCCATGGATGGGTGTCATAAGAATAGGAGTAGCCAGGTACTCTTTTAATTCTCTGAAGTTGGCTTCACAATGTTCATCCCATTTGAAGGTGACACCTTTGTGTAGTAACTTGGTAAAGGGTTGTTCTCTATCCACAAGTTGTGAAATGAACCTCCTGATTGATTGGAGTCTCCCTTGTAATTTCCTCATTTGACTAATGTTGCATGGAGGATTCATTTCAAGTATAGCTTTGACTTTGCCAGGGTCTACCTCAATTCCTTTTACTGAGACAATAAATCCTAGGAGCTTTCCTGATTGGACCCCTAAGGCACATTTCTTGGGATTGAGCCTAAGTTGAAATTGCTCCATACGATCCAATATCTTCCTTAAGTCTTCAATATGAGTATTCCATTCTTTTGATTTAGCTAAGGTGTCATCCACATAATCCTCCATGTTTTTATGCATCATATCATGGAATATAGTGGTCATTGTTCTTTGATATGTAGCACCTACATTATTTAACCCAAATGGCATAACGTTCCAAAAAAAGGTTACCCATGCACATGTAAAGGCGGTCTTCTCTTGATCTTCAGGAGCAATTTTAATCTAATTATAGCCTGAGAAACCATCCATTAGTCAGTACATTTGGTAGCCTGATGTGAGGTCTATAATCATATCAATATTAGACAATGGAAAATCATCCTTTGGACATGCCTTGTTTAAGTCCCTGAAGTCTGTACAGATCCTGATAGATTTATCTTATTTAGATACTGGGACCACATTAGAAATCCATCCTTTGTAAGCGATGACTCTGATGAATCCAGCTTTCAACAATTTTTCTAGCTCTGCTTTTACCAGTAATGCAACATGTGGATGCATCTTTCTGAGTTTTTTTTTTATGGGTTTAATCCCAGGAGCTATAGATAAGTGGTGCATTATTAATTTAGGCTCTAGTCCAGGAATATATGTGTATGACCATGCAAATTTGATCTTATTCTCTTTTATGAAATTAGTGAACTGTGTCTTCTCCTCATCTGAGAAAGATTGTGCTATGTGAACTATTTGAGGATTTTTAGTTGTTCCCAAGTTAACCGGTTGTGTTGGTTCTATCAGAATTGAAGACCTTTCCTGAGAGTGCTTGGGGAGGATATCAAGAATCTCATCCTTTGGCACCTCTAAAAGGTTTTCAACATTAGATATGTATTTTTTTTTACTATTTTAGAATTCGACACTGCCACAATGTGGTTTTCACCATCAGTTCTTTTCTTCTTTTTTATTTTTTTATTTTTGACTGAGAAACTTTATATCCTCCTATGTTATGTTCATGCTCCTTGCATTGGTGGAAGAAGGGTAAGGTTCACAAGCATTTAGATAGCAAGCCAAAGTGTATTCATTAGGGAAGTTGAGGATAGGATTAGGATCCGTATTATTCCAATCAATTAGGTCTGGGTTTATCAAAGACAAGGAGTAAACTTTTGGGAAGGACAACATCCCATTATCATCAAGACTATTAACTGACATGACATGTTCTGTTAAGTTAATCTCTTTGATGTTTAGATCAATAAGAGTTAGATCATCATTATCAGAGTCACTGTTAGTTATATGTGGACCAAAATCTAGTCAATCATCAGTGGAACTTTCATCTTCATCTCTCTGTAAAAGGAGCCTCCTTGCTTGTAGCCTTTGAATTTGTTCTAGGTCTACAGGAATACAAGTTTATTCATCAATGAGTGGGGGAAGGAATTCCCCCTCTACTTCAGGAATATCAACATTGTTAGGAGCGGTGTTAGAATTTTCTCTGTGTACTAATGGAGATGTGAAAATGTGAATTACATCTATCTCAATTTCCTCCATGGCAAAAAATGGCTCATCCCACTCATAATCATGTGAGTTGATTACTTCATCATCAAACATGTTTAAGAATTCAACAATAGTTACTTGATGTACCCTATTAGCCACTTGTAGATCAAAGTGTGGTAAATCAAGGATATGTGAAATTGTGACTAACTATCCCAAGTTAGGATGTAAATCCTGTTGTTGAGGTGTGTCTTCAGTAGCTGTTGCAACCAATGGTACTGCTGGATTGTCTTCTGCTATTTCTTCTACCTCTTGAATAGGAGTTTGTGCTAATAAAGGAACGCGAAGATCTTGTGGTACTTCAAAGCTTTGTACGTAGTGTTCTCCTTGATATTAGGGATTCTCCATACCAACATGTAATAATCTTTCATAGGACCATTGTTCTAGTTTTGTTTCATCTATTTCATCACTCCCATTGTCAGAAACTAGATTATCACTTGAAGTAGGGTTTTCAGATTTTTTATTGAAACCTAGTCCTATTTTATCTTTGGTATCCTTGAGTTCCATGTGTACAGGTTCAATAAGGCCTTTTCCTTTCTCTCCTAAAGGCCCCTTTCCTTTATATCTCATTTGTTTGAGAAGATCATATCCTTTACCATACTTTTTTGAGGATATTTCGATATGTTTTACCTCAGCTTCCATTGGTTCTCCCTTGTAAAGCCAGGCCAAGACTGCCTATTCTTTTGTGTTATCTATAGAAGAGGTGGATACCTTAACCATGCTAGTTTCTTTGTGGATTTCTAACATTTGAGATGCAGCAGGTGTGAATGATGAGGAAGGTTTTCCATAGGATCTTGGTAATACTGGAAGTTCTATTAATGACGAGGTCATGTCCAGCTTGTATTGTCCCATACCTGTTTATTCAAGTTTTAAGGTCTTTCTAAAGCCTTTCATAACCATGTCCTTGGTAGTCTCAGGAATAATCTCATTTTTAGCCTCCTTGTTATGCGGGACCATACTACTTGCCTTAATATTTTTTCAAGTATAATTGGCATCTGCAGGAATTGTCACTTCCACCCCATTATGTGGTAATTTGATACATTGGTGGAAGGTAGACAGCACAGCTTGTATTTCATGGATCCAGGGTCTCCCTAATAGTATGTTTTAAGCCAAGGGTAGATCCAGAACCTAACATATGACATTCCTTTCAACTAGCCCAACTATGACGGGTAGAACAATAAGACCTTTAGAGGATCTTTCTTCCTCATCATAAGCTTTGATAGTGATTTTGCTTCTAGAATCAATGGTCTGTTCTAGGAGACCCACTTTCCTGATTAGATTAAGGGTAGAAATATTCAATCATGTGCCTCCATCTATCAATACACATCTAACATGGGATTTATGAATTAGAACTTTGATATGAAGGGGTTGATTATGCGGATGTTTTAATGACTTGTCATCTTCTTCAGAAAAAGAGAGGTAATGTGGCGCGGAGATGTGATTAACCATTGCTTGGAATTTTTCCACATTGAGGTCTTTTGGCACATTTGCAATATGTAGGGCTTGTTCAATAATTTCCCTATGCACTGAGGAGATCTTAAGCAACTCAAAAATGGAAATTTTAGCAGAGGTTCATTGCAATTGATCCACCAGGTTGCACTTTTCTATAGGAATAGTAACTGTTTGTTTTGTTGCTGTTGGCCTGGAGATAATGGGTACTTTGGAAGTTGTTGTTGGTTTCGATGAGGAATTGGGTCCTTTAATCATGACTTGTGCTTGACTTTGTGTTATCACATTTGATTGGGAGGATGTGTTTTGAACACCTTTGATAGTGACCACATTAATTGATTCATTTTTAACGTCTAGCATGTTGATCACGTTATCATTTTTAGGGTAGGCATAATTCACTTCATTTCCTTTTCCTTTAGATGCTTCCCCTTTTTCATAATTAGGGAATGGCTTGTTAAATGTCATATGATCTTTGTTAGTGGTTTGTCCTTCCACTTTGATCTTGCCTCCTTCAATAAGGTATTGAATAACATGCTTGAGTTTAAGACAATTATTAGTCTTGTGTCCTTTGTTTTTATGAAAGACATAGTAAAATTGTCATCCCACCACCTTGGTTTGACTTTTGGCTCCCATGGTTTAGAATCTAGGATCATGAGAACTTTGTTGTCTAATAGTGTCTTCAAAAAAGTCTCAAGAGGCTCTCCCAAAGGAGTGAATGTTCTTTGAGGATTGGAAGTCCATGGACAACCTTTATTATTCTCATTGTTTGCTTTAGGTATGGAGGTTTTTACCTTGGCATCTTTACTTGCTTGCATGTTATTTGTTATATCGAATACCTCAGGTTTAGGATTAACATTAGAGGCATCTACTACCCCATAGTTGACAATATTTTTGTTTTGTTTCCACCATTTTGGTTTGTTGTTGGAGTTGGTAGATTTTTTTTCACTTTGGAGTGTGATTTCCCCCTTTTTAACCATGACTTCGTCAATATAGATGTCGTTCTTGATCATCCTATCAAAGCTAGGGGAGTCTTGTATTTGCAATGTGTAGCTCAACTCAGGTATCAAGTTATTAACAAAGATTTCCATTTTCTCAGATTCGGGGATAGTTCTTGAGTATCTTGCAAAGATTTTCCTCCATTGTTGTAGAAAGTGTGTAAAGGATTCATCAGTATTTTGTTTAGTGTTGCATAGATCCATCATAGTTACATCATATTGTATATTATAGGAGTAACATTGGATAAATCATTGAATTAACTCCTCAAATTTTTTTACCTTAGGTGTAAGCTTTGAGAACCACTCCATGGCGTTGCCTCCTAGGCTTCCTGGAAAGAGTTGCATGAGGTATGTAGGTTCATGCATGTACTCTATGCTCAGAGCACAAAACTCTCTCACATGGTCATGTGGGTCAGTCTCTCCCATATATTTATCATATTTTGGCCTTACCATGTTGGGAGGAAATGGGGCCATATTAATACTCTTATCGAAGGGAAATGGACAAATGGTGTCCAAAGAGTATTTCATCTTGGGTTAAGCCTTTTCCTGTTTGAGAGTTACAAGCTCAGTTTGTATCAAGGATAGTTGTTTGGAGAGAAAAGCTATAGGAGTCGACACCTCCTTTTCTTTTAGTTGTTCAACATCATAATCCTTAGGTAATTTTACGCTAGTGGATTCTAGATGGAGAAAGTATTTCTCTTTATCTTTCCTAATTATCTTTTCCAACATATTTTTGAATTTCTTGCTCTGTTTGAGTTTATTGTATTCCTCTTCAGTGATATCTTCCTCACTGTCTGAACCAAACAAAGGATGGTAAAAGTGTTGTTCTTCTTCATCATCACTATCTTTGTACTTTTGGTTCTTGTCATTGTCATATTCCTCAAAGGCCTTACTCCATTTGTGAGTGGGTCTTTCCATTTTTGGAGAGTCTAAATCGAACAAGGAACCACGAGATGTTTCTCCTTGCTGAAAGTGTAGTGATATTTGAGGTACTTCTGATTCCTTAGAAGTGTTCATGTTGCGTCTTGTGTTAACCATGTATTTGTATCTCAACTTCGTCAAAGTTTCCCGATAGTGTCTAGTAGAGTCCCAAATCATCCAAGTGAGTGTGTCTAGGTAGAGGTGTTGTTTGTGTTTTAGTGGAAGTAAATGATTCCAGCATCAAAAGGTTAGAATGCCCTGATAGTGAGCTAGGAATCAAGTTGTTTTGAAAAGAGAATAGACTACATGTATTGAGATTGATTGCAAGAAACTGACAGGACATGCAAGGTAGACGTTTGAAAAAGTATTTTGACATAGCCACAGGGAGACCAAAAAAGACAACAGGGATAGACTAAAGAGCCAAGAGGGTATCCAAATCCACTGAGGTTTTATGAGAAACTAATCTGCAAGTGCCCACTATCCTAGATGCGAGCTTCTAGATGCGAGCTAGGAAATACAGTACGAGCCTCTGATGACCCAGATATGAGCTAAAAAATGCATGATGTGAGCTTTCTCCCTAAATGCGACATAGTGCTGACCAAATGTGATTCAGGACACCTGATATGATTCAAGATAGCAAATACGAGACATAAAATATAGGATATGATTTTTTGATGTTTCTTTCAGGCTTTGTCAGTTTTGTAAAATGCATTTTGGAAGTTCGTGAAGTTTGTTTGATTGTAGATTGTGTTATGAGGTGTTCCTGTGTGTGTAAAACACATGTACTCCAAGGATTGAATTTTATTTCTTATTTTGAATGATCTATCTTGTTAGTGATCTTTCAAACATATCAAGCAGATTTACATTGTTAGGGGAATAAACACATCCTTATACCCTATTTTCTAGGTAGAGGATGAAAATCCTTGCTCATTGACTTAGGTACACACTTAAATGCTAATCAAAATATGGTCATCACCAAGAACACAATGGCTCCAGTCATGATGCCATATTAGCTAACTCCAAACGTAAGTGAGGGCACGATATGATGAGTGTCTTGGGGCAATTAGTTTTTGCCTTGCACAAGGATTATCACCCTTTTGGGGATGAATCGGGTAGTTTTGACTACAAAATTCATTTGTTTATGATGGGAAAATCCATTCAAAATCGTCTCCCATAGAATTAAACAAGGTAAAATTGAGGCATATAACCCTATGAGTACTCTAATATGTGTAGTCTCGCAAGAAAGATTCAAGCCGCTCCACTCTACACATACCAAAGCATGCTCAAGGAATAATGTCAAAATTCTGAGAACAAAACTAATTCTGTCTTTTGAGGCTTTAGCCTACGAGGAAGAAATTATTTATAGTGAGTTGGAAGGGATGGAGTAAAATGTGTCCTCACTTGGGTAATTCCCGGGAGATTTTTTCATCAACCGGCAAGCCCTCTACAGTTTAATAAACATACAAAGGATTGGTGAGCGTAGGATTTCTAGATTACTGATTCTTCAAAAGAAGAAGAGCATACTCTTTTAGTCCATGTCATTTTCTCCCAAAAAATTCAAATAAATGTTCATTCCCTCAAGCTATTTTAGCTTGATTTAAATGTTCCTAGATTACGAAAGCATTGCATGTGAAAGAAAAGTTTGTTTTGTTAATTTGACCATAGTTCTTAGTGCTTTGCTTTGTTCAATTACTATTCCAAAATGAATTAAGCAATGTGTTTTTTCAATGAGCCACAAAATTTAGTGATTTGAGTTTGTTCATTTACTATCCAAATTTGAAATTTAAATAGTGTTTTTTTTTTGCTTTGTTCAGTTACTGCATTTTCCTTTCAAGTTTTAAACCAACTTTTGACGTTCTAATTTACCTTGAAGGAAAAGAGTATAATAATCTGGTTGGTTTAAAAAGTGATTAAAAAATATCTTAAATTTGCAAAGCTTGCAACAAGGTTAGTAGTATATCAAATTTTAAAAACCTGCAAACCCACATGTTAGCAAAGTCTTTTGCCTTTCTAACAGCAACCTGCAATCACTAGGTAGGCGATTCAAAGGATCAAAACCACAACTGATCAAAATGTTAGAGGTTAGGAAATGGAGCATGCAAAATTTTTAGCCAAATACGATCCTAGAAATCCAGGATGTGATGTAATATACCAGATGCGAGCCTCTGTTACCAGATATAACAGAGTGTGACCAGATGCGAGCTTGTACCAGAAATGATTTAGGAATTCTAGGAGGCAATTTTTGAAATACGGGATGTGAGCCTAGATTCCGCGATGCAATGATTTCTCCCACATGCGAGATTTTATGACCAAAAATGACTCTGTTCTAGAAAACTGGGAAGACAAATTAGTAAAAAATAAAGTTGAAATGAGGCAAATTTTGAAATCGTGCCCCACGGTGGGCGCTTAAAATGTGTGTGTGAATTAGTGCACCATTTATCTACAACACGACACTTCAATAGATCATTATATTAGTGAAAACTTATTAAAAGAAAGGGTTTGAAGCTAAACACTAAAATTGATATATTTCTTCCTATCTAGGAGGAGTTTGAAGAATTCCATAATCACGCTCTCAGATTATGCACAAATCAGTGACATATACAACCTAAGAATGGGAGATTCAAAAAAACTAATCTAAAAGATTAAGAAACATGCATATAACCCTAAAAATAAAGGTAATAACAATGCATAACATTAAATCTAAGATTCAATATGGATTTACAAGTAATCTAAACTTCATAACAATGCTTTTAACTCTAAAAAATTAAGTCCATTTGAGCTTAAAAACTCATTCTATTTATAGAAGAAATGAGGAGAGAGAAGGGGGAGAAGGGTCATTAATGGAGGTGTAAAAACCATTAATGAGGTATGGGCTTGAGAAATATCCATTAATGATGCATTAATGAGAGCAATTAAGAGGCACAGTGAGGGGTCTAAGTCCAAGCTTGAGAAGGTGGACTTAGAGGGAGTCAAGCTTGAGAAAGTTGATTTTCTCAAGTGGGTTGAATTCCTAATCACAAAATTAGGAATGTGACATCATTAAGAAGTGGGTTAGGATAGGATTAAGATTAGGATTAGGATTAGCATGGGGGAATAGGTTGGGATGGGTTTGAATGCAGGGTTAAGGTGGTTGAGATAGGTTAGGTTAGGGGTTAAAGGGAATATTAATGAAATGAATTATAATTAATATATT
Source organism: Thuja plicata (assembly GCA_018584345.1). Taxonomy (NCBI): domain Eukaryota; kingdom Viridiplantae; phylum Streptophyta; class Pinopsida; order Cupressales; family Cupressaceae; genus Thuja; species Thuja plicata. Next base: position 1,765,159 of record MU226281.1, on the reverse strand, counting down.
CATTCAAAAATAGGAAAATTAATTATTTAAATTTTTGATTGATTTAGATAATTAATTAGGACTATAGCCAATTAATTAGATTAATCTAGGCTAGAAGATAGGCTTTTGCAAGTGATTAGATATAATTTAGGATTTATTTAATTCCTTTTAAATTAATTACCTTAGCCAAGTTTTGATTTGAATTGATTTGATTTGCTTAGGTGTTTAATAAAATTTAGTGATTAGATCACTTAGGAGATTAAATTTGACTCGAATGAATTATGTCAGCCGATTGAAGAGTTGTCTAGACATAATTGGGGGTATGATCACACTTAGAGAAAATAGGGTCTATAGTCAGAGCATACTGAATTAGGGTTATTACACTATGAATGAAGAGATTGAGCAGATAGAGAAAAACAAGACATGGACACTTGTACTAAAACCAGAAGACAAGAATGTCATCGGTACAAAATGGATATTCAAGAATAAACTGAATGAGAATGGAGAAGTCACCATAAATAAAGAAAGACTAGTATGTAAGGGGTATGCACAAGAAGAAGGGATTGACTATGGAGAGACCTTTGCACCCGTTTCTAGGCTAGAAGGAGTAAGAATATTACTTTCTTATGATGCATGTAAAAGATTCAAGGTATATCAAATGGGTGTCAAGTCTGCATTCCTAAATGGAATACTTGAAGAAGAGGTATACATTGAACAACCAGAAGGGTTTGTTGATCCAGAAAAGAGGGATATGGTATGTAGACTACACAAAGCCCTGTATGGATTGAAACAAGCACCCTGAGCCTAGTATGAAAGAATTCATTTCTATCTTATAAGTATTGGATTTGTAAGAACTATTGAAAATAGTAATCTTTATTTGAAGGAAGATAATGATGCTAACATTTTGATTGCTGAGATATTTGTTGATGACATCATATTTGGAGGCAATGATATGCTATGTAAATAATTTGCAAATGAAATGAACAAAGAGTTTGAGATGTCTATGTTTGGAGAGATCAAGTTCTTTCTTGGTCTACAGATCTTGCAACAAGATGAAGGTATTTTTATTACACAATCCATATACATCAAGGAAGTACTAAAAATATTCAAGATGGAAGAGTCCAAACTAGTTGGAACACCGATGGAAATTGGATGTAAGATGACAAAGGAAGACAAGTCATCAGACGTAAATCAGAGTTTATACAGATCAATTATTGGAAAACTCATGTATGTTGTACATACTAGACTAGATATTGTACATGCAGTAGGAATAGTTGCAAGATTTTCTGCTAATCCCAGGGAATTCCATATGACTGTTGTAAAAACAATTCTAAGATATCTGAAGAATACCAAGGAATATGGCTTATGGTATAGAAGAGAAGGAAAATTTAAACTTAAGGTCTTTACCGATGCTGATTGGGCTAGAAATATTGATGACCGGAAGAGCACAACTAGAGGAGCATTCTTTATGGGTGACTGACTTGTCACATGGATCAGCAAGAAGCAATGATGCATCTCTCAGTCTACGACAGAAGAAAAGTATGTTGTTGCTACTGCAAACTGCTCAAATATTGGATGGATCAAATAGCTACTCGAAGGTATGCATATGAAAATTCTTGAACCAGTAATTATCTATTGTGATAATACAAGTGGAATAAACATTTCCAAGAATCTAGTCATGTATGCAAAAACAAAGCGTATTTCCATCAAGTATCATTATTTGAGAGAACAAGTTCAAGAAAAGGAGGTGATACTTGAGTATGTGCAATCAAAGGAACAATTGGCTGATATCTTCACCAAGGCACTTCCCAAGGATGCATTTGAATACATGAGAAAGAGACTAGGGGTCAGACTCTTGTCTACTGGTCAGTAAGATGACTAGAAGGTTGCATCAGCCTACATATTATCAGAATATAATTCATATTGATGCAAGCAAAGAGATGGACTTCAAAGATACATCTATACATAGCAAGGTATTTATCTACTCCAAGCACCAGAGTTATTACCGATGGATTGGGAGATTCAAGGAATATATTATGGATAGAAAGGATTCATTTGGTAAAGATGTTTGTTTGGCATTGTTGTCAAAGGGAGAGATATCTCATTATCATATTGATAAAGGGAAATATTATATCCATTATCAACTTAGGGAGAGATCATATCCATCAAAGTATCCAAAGGGAGAGATGTAACAAGAATGGGAGAGTACACACAAAGGAAAAGAATTGTTGACAAGAGACACCACAAGAAAGAAGAATAGTCAAAGGGAGAGAGTTTGACATAGAAGGAGAACACATCACATCAGAGAAAGAAAGATTCTACATCTATCCAGTGAAGGGATTGAAGACAGACAGAAAGCTGCAAGAATAAAATCAAAGCTATTTGAGCTTACCGAAAACTAGACATTTGTAATAGTTACATTAGGAAAGCTTGATGAAAATGTATATTTCATATTGTATTAGTAATAGTATAATATGATAATGTAGCATATTGACATCAATACCAAAGGGAGAGATTGATGACATGTAACTAATTGAATGTTTGAGGATGTTAATTTGATGATCATGCAAGGCATTAAATCAGTTAATGTATTGTATTGTCATTGATTTCAACTTAATATAATCTGTATGGTCATGGAAATACTACCAAAGACTTCAAAGAACTGATGAATCAAAGGTTATGCTATCAGTAATGCATAAAAGTCAAGTATTCACTAAGTGAATATATACATCGAAGGAGTGCACACCTAGGACGGAGTAAAAGAGCAAAGTCACAGTGTTACTTGATGAGAAAATGCACAACATTATGATAAGCAAAGTCATAGTGTTGCCCAATGAGAAAAACACATAGTAACCCGATGGAAAGAATCACAGTGTAGCCCGATGAAAAAGAAAAGGACAGAGATTCTGATGACAACTGAAGTCACACCGACAGAATAGTCAGTTATCACCGATGCCTAACTAAAGTGTTGACCAACAGAATAGAGAGTTTAGAAGATGACAAAATGCTTAGTTGTCAAGAAGCTAAAGATACACTTAACTCATACTTATTATTGTTTTAATCATCCAAATAAAGCTGGAGATAAGTAATTGATTTAAAGCTGATTTGTCCAGTTGGCAAGAATAACTCCTTGAGATAAAACATGATTTTTCTTTAAATCTAATTGGTGACTATTGTGGATCACGCCAAGAATCAACAAAGCCAAGAAAAGGTAAAAAATGTCTATAAAGAGACACCCAATTCATTACGAATTGGAGTGTGGGGTGAAAAAGAGAAGAGGAAAGATACTAAAGAAAATTTGAAGGAGAAGAAAGTCTTCATTCAGTTCTGATCAATCAAGCTGAGGACAGAGCTAGATTCTGCAGACACCGATGAATAGTGAGACAGCATCACAGAGTGGAATAGTGTGGAGCAAAGGTATAGAATTGATTATATTGATTAGAGAGGTAATGCACTTACAATAGATCTAAAAATCTTCAATTAACTTGTATGTATGAACAAATCATTAATGTTTTAGTTTAACCATTGATGCATCAAGTCTCTTAACTGAGAAAGACTTAAAAGTCTTCTACAATTGAGATACATCCCAAGGAGTATCAAAAAGTTTTATCATAGAAAGTAACATTGGATATGCTCAATACCTATTGACAGGCCAAGCAAGTGTTTGATCAAGGATGGTAGCATTAGATGCCAGATATTGGGTGAAAAACTATGTTTTAAATCCTCTAACAAGGTCACACCTAACAGTGTGTTTGTAAAATTTAACAGGGTTGGATCCTAATAGAGCTCACTTCAGAAGAGTGAAAATTTGGGGTACCGGTCCTAGTGGTTTTTCCCTTAACAGGGTTTACACGTTAAAAATTCATGTGTTATGTGTTAATGTTTCATTACTTTACTATTTTACATTTCACTTATGCAATTCTAGATTTATCGGTATACTCTGCATATTTATTGTTTTTCAGTAAATAGTTGACTGCTTATCGGTAATCATACAGAAGAGAGATTTACAAAGCAATCTGACAAGTAGTAAATTGATATAAGTATTTCAAGGCATTCATCTTGTAGGACATAAGATAACTAGAGGCATAATTTGTGGTTATAATTTTTAAGGGTTGATTTAAGGATTAATTTTTGAGGCCACTGATTTACCCCCCTGCCCCCCCCTCTTAGTTATTACTAACAATTATAGACTATCACCTCTCTTGGAGCAATCAAGTCATTTCACAAGAAGACATGAGTATTGTTCAACGATATAAGAGTGGGAATTGTACATTGTGGGGGGGATAATAACCAATGCTATATTTCCATTTGAACCATCCTTAGTGGAGAGTGAGAAAATGGTGATCATCCACTATAGTTTTTCACTCTACATGAAGGTTGTCAACATGGCTAGCACGAACAACATTATGATCTCCTACAGCGTGTCCGCCGCAAACAACTTCAAATTTTGATGAGAGTCACAAGAAATTGTTTTCAGAGGGAGTCTGAATCTTTAGAGGTAACTTTAGATGAGAAGCTAAGAAGATTGATATTAGACTTAGAGGGAGTCCAATAGTTCATCTTAATCAATCTTGGATGATCAATAGATTGATATCTTCTCAATGAGTTCTTCTCTGTGAGAGAAGTTCAAGGTGAAATACCTTGTTTTCACCCTATGTGTTGAAGCATGATGGATGTCATGTGTGTGACTCCATATTTTTAATGGGCCTACCCTTGTGTACATCATGAGGAAGTAATGATTTCCAAATGATTATGACTTATATGTGTAAAATTTATTGGAAGGTGATGATCTTATAATAACTTAACCTTCTATTGTGATAGACATCTTGTGATGGCTGAAATAGATCATAATAGATAGAACTTGTGGATAGAATCATTGATTGAGGCAATCCACATTAAAGCTTGAGAAGCTTGTGGATAGAATCACTGATTGAGGCAATCCACCTGGGAACTTGTGGATAGAATCACTCTAAAGCCAATGAGTTTGTGGATAGAATCATTGATGGAGGTAATCCACATGAGAGCTTGTGGATAGAATCACCGATGGAGGAAATACACTCCAAGGCTCGTGAGTTTGTGGATATAATCCCTGATGGAGGAAATCCACACAAGAGCTTGTGGATAGAATCACCAATGGAGGAAACCTACTCTAAAGCTCTTGAGTTTTTGGATAGAACCGCCGATGGAGGAAATCCACACGAGAGCTTGTGGATAGAATCACCGATGGAGGAAATCCACTCTAAATCTCATGAGTTTGTGGATAGAATTGCTGATGGAGGCAATCCACATGAGAGCTTGTGGATAAAATCACCGATGGAGGCAATCTACTTGAGAGCTTGTGGATAGAATCATCGATGGAGGAAATCCACTTGAGAGCTATTGGAAAGAATCATTGAAAGAGGCAATCCACCTGAGACTATGTTTCTATTGATTACATCATGAGGATGATGCTTTTATTGCTTACATCATATGATTGATGTTGTCAAGTGGCATATAAGTGTTGACATTGGATTGATTTATCCTCTCTAGCTAAGAGGGAGTGTTGATGTTTTGTATAACTATGGTGACGGTCATAAGTGTTGACACATGAGACCACTACACATTCTATTTGATCATCTTCCCTAGCTAAGAGGGAGTATTAATGTTTGTAGCTTCATTCATATGATCACTAGAATACATATAATATATGTTGATTAATAATAATATAATATATATGTTATATTATTATTAATCATATGAAATTTAATATTCAATATTAAATTATTAAATTATTCTTAATTAATAATTGATTGATGAAACATTATAAGATTGATTAAATTATAATTAATGGGAAGATGCATGTCCTTTCTTATTAATAATAATGAATAGACATGTCCAATGAAGGGACATGTCTCTCCTAGCCACATTCCCAATATAAATGAAAGAGAGATTGTTGCATTTGGAAAACACATACAACATAGAGTGTTATTACATTTGCAACTATCCTAAAACTTAACACATTCATTTATTTCAATACATCATCATAATCTATACTTAAGTTCATTTTCTAAGGATGAATAGCATATAACATAAGCAAGTAGCATAATTGATTTACTTTCCAAAATATTTCCCTAAATGCAACTATACATGAATTGATTTCCTTATAGTAAGATATCATAAGAGAAATAAGAAACTATAAATGATTAAGATGTTCAACTTCTTTTATTACTCGTAACATACACAATTACAACATAATTCTTCCTTATCATTTCTCCTAGAACTACCCATCACATTACATTACTCTGAATCTATTTACATTATATACAAATGTCTCCTTTCAGGAGCTCACAATTATACAAATACAATTTTTACATTTAATACATCTCATCAAGATACATGAAACAATATAAAGTCTTTGACTGTAAATCTTGGAATGAAACATGTGATAAATTCATCCATGAATCATTAATAGTACCTTGATAAAAATTAACCACCCAACCACTTGGAACTAATAGACCCACTCCCCCAAGCTAGGAGATAGAAACTAAGGTCCACGCAAAAAGGATAACAACTTGGGCATTCCTAAGTGAAGTAGAGTGCACAACCACTACCACATTGGTGCAGGAGCACCCTAAATGAACCAAGTGTTCCTATGGAACCTAGGGGTTCTCTCAAGGTCCTAAGAGGCCTTTATTGATGTTAAGACATTGGGTTAGTCACTGGACCACCTTGTAAGGCCATAGTTCCAAGTTTGGCACCTTATGAGCCCTTGGTCAACTATTGGTCATTAATGGTCCAAAACCCTAGGAATAGTTTTTTCTTAGGTTTTCCATGTTTGGATCCACTAGGGATCACAAAAATAACATTGTGACCAAGTTTGGTCATCAAATTTGCAAAATTGCAAAACATGTAAAAGTTGCTCAAAAGTTGTCAAGCAACTTTTGAGCAAACTTGACAACTTTTTGGAAAACAACTCCCAAATGGTCAAATCGGTTCAAATATGTTATGTAACCATTTTGAGTGCCTAAAAAATCCCTTTCAGGTGGGTGGTAGGCTAATGATGTAATTTGGCATTTGAAATTAATAAAATATAACTATTTTCCTGCATTCCTGAGAAACAGTCTTTGTGTATGGTTGGGTACGGATAGAAGGACATGAAATTATAACACCAAGGGTTAGTTATATGAATTTTCTTTCATTTTCCTTTGGTATCATGTGTTGATCAATCTTATTTTGTAAGTTATTAAATTTACAAAGTCATTGCCTGGTTTGTAGGCCCTAAATTAGGGTTTAGGAAAGAATTTAGTGTATTTCACTTTTCCACCATGGGAATTCAATGACCCTTGGTAGAAAACATGTTTTTATGATGCTCTTTAAGATTCTATAGGATAGGCTCTCCAAAATGTAGGGAGATGGAGTTACAATGATGTCCTAGGTGTATATCCTTATGTATGCACCAATCCAGAATTAGGACAACAATCATAACTCTAGTTTGGGGATTCATTAGAGGCTCTAAGTCATAGGAAGAGACCCTTTTACACACCCTCACATGATCCAATCATTATTTTTAAATTTGGATACATCCTAAAGGCACTTGTAGAGTAAGTGGAGGCCTAATTAGCCCTAATTACAAAAGCAATTTTGTGTATCATTGTGTCTCTTTCTCATTTCCATGTTATATGGTTTGAGTCCAAATTCCTAGGCCATAAAGGGTGTCTAAATCCCTAATCAATTAGTGGTGTTATGTGGAATAATTTCATTTAAGATCAACTTTCCTTCGGGAAAAGGCTACAAGCGTAGTCTTGGTCTTGTTAAGCAACTATGTCTTTTGGGTTTCTTTTGAGTGAAAGAACCATTGGAATTAAATTTTAGGGACCTAAATAGACCATACCTATGAGCATAGGTCACCCCTGGTCCTATTAGTCACTTTGAGGGTATTGTTGTCAATTTGGGTCAAGTGCTTGTGAAGCCAACCTTGGTAGTTGGTGTTGAAGGATTGGTGAAACCTAGTGATTAGTTTTCCCTTGGTGTTTTGGGGTTGTGAGAACCTTAACCAAGTCATTTCCCACACTTTTGATAAGTTTGAAGCACCTTGGCCTTGACAAGTTGGTGTTTTGGGTGCATTGCTCTATTTTGAGTCACCTAGAGGCTTCTAGTTGCCCACTTTGCATCACACATCTAACTTCTCCTTTAGACACCTTAACCTTACTCTAAGGTTCTTCTTTATTCCAATACTTCTTCTTAGGGATCCTAAGTCTCTCAAAGTGGATTATAAACCCTCCAATGATCCTCCTTAACACCTAGGAACTCCTTTGTATTTGGACCAAAAACTTGCTTGAGGGATCAATCCCCTAAATGAGCCCAAAATAGGGAAAACTACCCCTCCCTATTTGGATCTTCAAAACAATGGTGGAAATAGTCTATTTATTCCCAAATCACTAGGATTCAACCCCCTATTAAGTCCTCCAACACCCACAACACAACCTTCTCAACTCAGACCAGAATCTCTACTAGCCCTAGTTCACTGATTTTTGGCGTTTAACTTGCAAAACTTCTGAACAACTTGGTGATTCTCCCATAGATTTGGATACCCTTTATCAAACTTTAATGGATTACAAAAGGATTTGGTTTGATTCTAATCCAAAGCCCCTAAACACTTACTAGGTTCAGAGGCCTGTTTGGCCAGACTAGGCATGGATAACAAAGTGTAACACCCCGCCAGAGAACCCAAGAGAGATTAACCTAGAACATGATAATAAGTTTGATGAACAATGTTTTTTTCTAAATTTTACACAAAAGACACATTAATGTGGAAGAAAATACCATTTACTCACATGACATACACAAACATAGATTACAAGACTCAAGGGTTCTATGACGTTGAATTACGTAAAAGTAAAACTCAACTAAATAACATAAAAAAAGATTCCATTTGAATAGATGTAACAAATACAACTTAAAATATCATAATTACAATCCTCATGGATAACCATGAAACCTACATAAACTCACATCCACTGCACATGTCACAAGGTATGTAGTAATCACTCTCACAATATAATATACAATATCCAGATTAGGTATCACATGTGATTCTCTAATACAAGATTACAATAATGAATGAAATGATAGGTCCATATCTACCAAAGAAGAATCATAAAGAGATCATCTACATAAGAACCATTAAGCACTAGAACAAGGACATTGAATCTCAAATGGTAAAGAATCACTACCACCCATCTGTGTGAAACTACAAAAGTCCACCACACTGAGCTGAGGAGATAACAACAGGCCCCACTCGGATATCCAAAACCAAATAAGGAAGTAACTGCTAAGCAAGGGATCCTTATAGCTCTCTAACTCTAGGTCTAATAAACATACTGAAAGGTAAGAATCTCTAATCTAGAGGCAACTAACATTCGTAGGAAATCTAGACTGTGCATAGGAAGGTGTCATCATGTACGTCTAACCCTTAAGTTTTGTCCTAGAAATCCCAATGGATCCCGACACTCAAGTGACCATACATGACATCAATGACCTCTCAAACTAACAAGGCCACTAACTATGTAAGATACACATCCCTTGAGGTGAAAAGCATCATCTCATCCTCCATCTTAGCCTATAATAGTGCTCAAGCATGGGTGAGGAAAACACATCTTATTAGATCATTTTAAGAACTCTCAGTTATACATTAAGTTATCACTTGTTAAGTTTACTTACAATAAGCAATCCCAGTAGTCACTTGCAGACACAGAACTTATTGCAAGCCACCCCCTAATACACATCTAGGTAACCTACCCTAGGCTCACAGATCCTACATAGATCTAGCATAGGTCAAAACCCAAGTATACCCAATCTAGTTCTCCACACATAACAGGAATGATAACAAGGAGATACACTCTCAGATAAGAAAATTGATAGATTTACATGGTTAGTTTAGGGTAATAGTATAAAGCACACACGTCATATCATAAAATCATAAATGAAATTCACCTCCCAGCCTCTGTATACATCCTAGGGCATCCTAATCCCCCCAGATACCCATAGAATAAAAATAAACACACACATGGAACGAAAATACCATCTAAACTATATAGAGGCAACAGTAATACATTATAATTCAAATCTAGCAATAATGAAGAAGCAATCTTCCCATTGTAGCGAAAAATTCCTATAACAGTCAAACTACATTTTTATTCAATATACCAATGTATTTAATAAACCTAATCAATAAATAACCAAGTCTATTAAAATTCAAAATTTGATTAAACTAGTTTTAAATCAATTTAAATAAAACTAGTACCCAACGCAACCATACAAAATAGCATCTTAAATGAACTTGATTTTTTTCACATTGTAATAAATCCAATTTAAATAAGCTATTTTCTTTTATAATAATGAAACTAATTTTTAAATAAATAGAAAACTAATTTTTAAATAAATAAAAAGTAATTAAATAAACTAATTCTAAATAAATAAAAACTAATTTAAAAACCATTAATAAATAAATTAAAATATATAATCAAATTTAATGGGGTTGGGCCCCATGCGGCCCACCCACCTGTAATCACTATGGCATGTAGGCCCATGGCCGGTGCCGGCTGCTGTCGGCACCATGGTCACCGTGGGTGTCATGTTGTGCACGGCTCCCAACGGTGTTGTGATTGGTGGCTACAGTCTTGGCCCACCAGCCTTTGGCTGCGTGGAAGCCGTGGAGATGGGGTTGGTGGGTGGAGCCCACCACCTCCCCACTTAATAATTTTTTTTTTTAATTATTTTTTAAAATAAATCATTTTCTTTAAAAATCTTTTTTTTTTTAAACCAAATTTCTCAAAACAGAAATAATGAGAAAAATTTTCACTCTTTTATTTTTTTCTAGTTTTTGGCTTTTTCTGGATATGCATTTTTGACTCGTGAATTTATTTTTATTGCTTGTATTTTTTTTTTCCAAAGAGTAATTTTTCTAAACAAATTAAATTTTTTTTCAAAGGACTAATTTGCTAAGGTAGGTATTTTTTTCTACTATAGTCTCCACTATAGGCTGTTTAATTTCTCCAATTTCAAGGCCTTCCCAAAGGTATTTTCTCACAAAATTTCAGCAGCGTAACCCTACTATGCCAACTTGTCTTTTTTCCTAAAAACTCAGATCTATAGTTTTTCTAAGTACCCAATTTGACAAGAAAAATCCAAATAGATCTAATTAAGGAAATGAAACAAGTTATGCACAAACAAGACAGATTTCTACAAAAATTGAAATCAACAAAGGGTTTTCCAAACCATACCTCAAATTCCTCCACAAAATTGACAAGAAGCCCTTTGAGAAATGGAGAATCGCGACACCCTCTGAATTCGAATCTGATTGTAGATCCGGAACCATAAAGCCTCCAAAATAAAAATCTCATCAATTCCTCAAAGCCTCCAACCACAACAATTTCACAAAAATGGCAAGAACATAAAAAACTCTCACAAAAATTTTCCTCCAAAATTTTTCTCCCAAAAACCTCTTATGACCAAATGAGAAGAGAACTCCCCTAAAGAGACTCAACTCCCACTTTTCAAGCAATCCCAAAATAGACACTCATCTAAACCTAGTTAACTCAACTTTCAAAATTGAAAGAAAATCATAATTATTAATTAAAAAATATCTATTAATTGTGCAACTCCACTTTGACTCATTAAAACAACTTGCATTTTGAATTCAAACTCCAATTTCAATAATTACCTTGCACATGTAATTAATTAAATAGATTAAATATTTAAGGCACAATTTTATCTATGGAATTAAATATTCGGTTATTTAATAAAGTGTAAAGGTTAAAATAACTCTAATTTCAAATCAAATATTTAATTAAATCCAAATATGCAATACTTGAACTTTAATTAATTTTTTCAATTAAACAAAGGTATTTATTTAATTTTCAATTAATTAAATACCCTATATTTGTGTGTTTGAATTAGTGCACATGTTATCTACAACACGACACTTCAATAGATCATTATATTAGTAAAAAAACATAAAAAGCAAGGGCTTCAAACTTAAACACTAAAACCGATCTATTGCTTCCTATCTAGGAGGAGTTTGAAGAATGTCATAATCATGCCCTCAGATTATGCACAAATCAGTGACATATACAACCTAAGAATGAAAGATTTAAATGAAAACTAATCTAAATGATTAAGAAACATGCATATTAGCTCTATAAAGTATGATAATAACAATGCATAATATTAAATCTAAGATACAATATGGATTCACAAGTAATCTAAACAACATAACAATGCTTTCAACTATGAAAATTAAGGGCCATTTGAGCTCAAAAACTCATTCTATTTATAGAAGAAATAAGGAGAGAGATGGGGGACAAGGGTTATTAATGGAGGTGTAAAAACCATTAATGAGGTGTAAGAGACATTAATGCCAAAGGAATTAATGAGGCATGGTAGAAGGCATATGCATTAAATGCAAGCATTTAAGAGGCATGGTGAGGGTTTAAGAAGCATGGGTGAGGGTTTAGAGTCAAGCTTGAGAAAGTTGACTTTGTCAAGTGGGTTGGATTCCTAATCACAGGATTAGCAATGTGACATTATTAGGAAGTGGGTTAGGATAGGATTTAAGATTAGGCTTAGGCATAGCATGGGGGGAATAGGTTGGGATGGGTTTGAACCCAGGGTTAAGGTGGTTGAGATAGGTTAGGCTAGGATTAAGGGGAATATTAATGAAATGAACTATAATTAATATATTCATTCAAATATAGGGAAATTAATTATTTAAGCCTTTGATTGCTTTAGATAATTAATTAGGACTATAACCAATTAATTAGATTAATTTAGGCTAGAAGATAGGCTTTTGCAAGTGATTTAGATATAATTAGGATTTCATTTAATTCCTTTCAAATTAATTACCTTAGCCATGTTTGATTTGAATTGATTTATATTGAATTGATTGGTTTTGATTGGCTAAGGTGATTAATAAAATTTAGTGATTAAATCCTTTAGGAGATTAAATCCGATTTCAATGAATTATGCTAGCCGATTGAAAAGTCGTCTGGACATAATTGGGGGCATGATCACACTTAGGGAAAATAGGGTCTATGGTCAGAGAAGAACAAATTAGGGTGGTTACATTTTCCCCTCTTTGAATAGATGTGTGAGCAGCACAATTGATTCAAACAAAGTTTTGCATGTTGACTTCAGGAAGATTTGAGAATTTTGCTCATGATCGAACGAAATGTCTGATGAGATTAGTCTCATACTTTATTGAACTAAACTAATAGAATTGACTTTGAACTTGGTTGTCATACAAAGGTCAATAATAGATTTTAAAGATACCAATCCTGAACTTGGTTGTCGCCCAAAGATTGATAATATTGATATCGAACTTGGTTGTCGTCTAAAGTCAGTATGAAGCTACCAGGAGCTTAGTAAGAATATTTTAAAATGAGGAAACACAAGATATCCAACTTATGAGAACCAAAGCTTTTCTATCCAACAGTTTTGACTTAGTCAAGGAAACTGTCATGCCCCTAGTTGTTTGATAACGAAGTCATTTTTGATGTTGTTTCGAGAAAGAATTTTGTTTAAATATAGTGTGATCATGCCCCCTTAGTAACAAAATCAAAGGAAATAAATAAAATCCCTCTGTGGAAATGATTTATCACTTGCAGGGGTCAGTTAGGGAAAGAAAGAATAGATTACAAGAAGCGAAGAAATGAAGGTGTGTTTAAGAGTAAACACATGGGTACCAAGTTAATTACATAAAAATGTGAGTGGTGAGACTGATAAAATGATGTCAGACCAATATTTTTGATGAAATGTGCAAGTTTAATGTTATAGAACCTGGAAAACTAAATTTTAGAACAGACTGAGAAATTGTGCATTTTTAGGTGCGGTGAAAAAAGTTATACTGTACTATGCAAAATGGCATAGGCACCTTCGATTTGGTTCCCAATTGATCAAAAGAGAATAGAAATAGAGTTTCAATTGCCTAGGAGGAGTTTCAGAACTCCTAAATAGCTTAAAAGGTTCAATATACATCTCCAAAATCACTTTTTTACTATTCATTTTCACTTTCATCCTTGGCGATTCAGAGAGCTCTGTAGAGAAGATGGTGGTCCCCATGCATAGGCATCATTTCAAGCTTGGTTGTCGATATCAATGTCCATCTGACTACCCACCTCTGGTAAGTACCTAAAAACCTACCATTTAAAATTTCCAGTTTTCAATTTGATGTATTTTTATGCAAGATATGGTCATTTTTTTCCTACATCGCATCTGGTGTTTTGCATCACACCTGGTCAATCCCACATCATTTCCAGTCTTTGACCAAATTTTTGGTCGCATTCGGTAAATTTAGGATCGCACCCTGCTAGGTCATTTTGGGTTAGATTTATTTGAATTTTGCCTTTTTCACACCCTGTCAAAATAGGGTCACATGCGACATCCTGTGTCATGTCTTATGAAAATAGGGTTGCATCCTAGATGCCCCAGCACATCCCAAAAATCTGGGATCGCATCCAGTAAAGAGGATTGCACCCTATAAAAATAGGGTCATTTCTAATTTTTTCCATAGTTCCCTTCTCATTTCAACTGGTTTTCTCTTGCTGACCATGAAAACACGTAGCTAATAGGTCATCTTTGTAACTTTCTTAGATAGATCACTAATTCTGAATGTTTCTATAACAACTATCTCTTTGTTTGTTTGTTTTTGAACAGTTTCCCTTTGAGGTGGTTTCATTCTGGAGTCCATATCCTGGCTGAATGCTTGCTTTGTTATGTTTATTGACTGTGGACAAGTGAGAGTTAGTGGTTTGTGTCAATCTTACTGGATTGGGGGATTTACCTGACATTAGGGTAAATCAGGGTTTGTTGACTACTCTTGCTAAGAGATGGCATCCAGAGCACAACACCTTCTGTCTCCCTATTGGAGAGATGACCGTTACACTGGAGGACATGTGGCAGTTCTTGAGAGTACCAGTGATGGGTGGAGAGGTCCAATTTGATTCTAGATCAACGACATCCATTGCCACTGCCTGACAATTCTTTCAGGAAGATCGCATTGCATGGAAATATCTGACATGGGATTACATGTGTGATCACTACAAGAGTCTTCCTGTATACTTGGCTAGTTTGATTGGAGGCGTCCTTATGCCCGACTGAGGATAGAACAAATTCATATTTGGTTGGGTCGACATGTTGGAGCAGATGGTCATGGCCAGACGGAGATTCACATGGGGTAGCTACATATTGGCACACATGTACAAAGAGCTCCATGAGATAGTGTACCATCATACCTAGAGCATGACAGTGGGTATATTAGTTCTTTAGATTTGGGCCTGGGAGCACATTCTAGTGACATGATTGATAGTAGATAGGAAGCAAGCACCAGAGCAGCCTTATGTATTTATGTACACTAGTTGGATTCAATAGCCCCATCTGGGCAAGGTGGAGTATTGGCATCGTGTATTAGATGATGTTACTGCAGTGATATGGCAGTCGTACCTTGATTGCAAGGAGTGGGTATCAGATAGGCGGAAGATACCGTATTTATTCCAGAGAAGGTACATTGGTAGGACTAGATATGTTATTGAGAGGTTCTTAGTGACACGAGTGCTGCGAAAGTATGGGCAATTACAGGGCCGATGTCAGGACTTGACAGTATATGCATAGATTTGTGATGAGATGCCATTATGGGGATGGTAGTTGGTATATGATACTGTGTAGAGGGGAATCATAGAGATGGTATCTGTGCCATGGGATCTTCGGCCGGATGTAGCTGATGCAGGCTGTTCTATAGGATACCTGGCAAAGATGAGATAGTATCTGATGCCTCGGTTCATAGATCCAGTAGAGGCAGTCCCTTAGATAGAGGACCCATTAGATTATGATCCTGCAGAGGATCATCCAGTTAGAGGCTGAGGAGGAGCTCAGAGAGATAGGGGCGTTGGTGGTAGAGATAGCAGTAGACATGGAGGGAGGGATGGAGGTAGAGATGAAGGTATAGATGGGAGACATCCTCCTCCAGATGATGGAAATGATGGTGGAGATGACAGGAGTGGAGGAGCCGTAGGTGGGATTGGAGAGGTGGCGAGTGGTAGTGGAGAGGGTCGGTGCACCCGGTTTAGATTTGTTCTTCTAGGATTGATCCAGGGCCTTTACTTATCGGGGAGAAGCAGAGGTAGTAGTAGCAACAACAGCAACCACAGGACAGATCATAGGATAAGCCCTTAGGGCACGATTCTGGCAGGGACGGAGATCCCTTATCTCAGTGTGAGAAGAAACAAGAAAAGCTTAGGGCGAGGATTATGGCATTAGAGGCCAGGATCATGACAGCAGAGGCTTTATTGGCAGATAGAGATGCACAGCTTGAGCAGCTTAGAGCAGAGAGAGATATGCAGCTGGAGAGACTTAGAGTCGAGAGAGATACACAGGCTTGTACCATTGTTCATCAGGGCCAGAGAGCTACCTATTATTATGCTCTTTATCATGTGGCAGTGCCAGAGGAGTAGAGAGTTGTGTCCTTTTCACGGTTGGCCCAGTAGTCAGAGGGAGCCATGCCACCACCAGCAGTTCCATTTGTACCACCACCTCCTCCTCCAGATTAGGGAGAGGGGGGAGTCAGACATGAGATGCCATTTTGTACCATTTTTTGTGATATCATATTGTATATCTAGATCCCTGTGGGACCATTCTTTTGTACCATTGACACTTATACATGTATATCTAATTCATCCAGATACTCTGATACTCTTTGTGTAGTTTTGTGCCATTTTGTTGATTTGTACCATGATTTGATACATATATCTGATGCAACTATTTCTGATTCTGACATGTTTTATGAGTTTTCTTTGCTTTGATAGATATTGTTTCACATGTGATTTTATCTTGGTCTCATGATGAGTTAGATTTGTAGATAGTGACATCATTTATGCATTTTGGATTTATCATTGATATAAATGTGTTTCAAAGGATACTATGTGAATATGCAAATGTATGTCTTTGAGTTTTTCTTTTGCAAGTAACATGTATGGATGCACTTAGGATGTATAAATAAAATGCAATGCATAAATGCTTTATTTTTGTATTTTTCTTCTGTCTCATTTTATGGATGCAAAATGTATGTATGCTATGGATGTGCAATGATATGAATATTAGTAATATTGAATTGATGTAATTAACTTGGATTTTTAGAATAAAATTGAAATCATTTTAAGCTCAAATTCCTTATGTTTTTTGTTTGTTTCAAAAATGCATCATGCAATCCCTAAATGCATCTACATGCAAACTCTTAGGACTTGTCACTGATTTGCAGATATTGTAACATTTTTATCATCATTGGGCACTTTTTGTTAGAATAGGTAAAAACCTATTCTCCCAAGAACACCTGCATGCATAACTCTGTCACATGGAAGAAGCAAAGAACAAAAGAGGAAAAATCTATGGAGGCCAAAACACCAGAGACATCATATGCACATAAAAGAATATATTATTAACAATATGTTTCAATCTGATACAATGCGATGTCAAAACTCCTTATCAAAAACAAAGAGGTGAATCCTTATAAAAGGAATCACGAAACCCTAAAAGGGAAACCCTAAGGTTAGCTTAAGAAACTAGAGTGAATAGGTGAGTTAGTAATTAGATCATAATGATTTAATTAACAACCTAAGAGACTATTACTCTAACACCCCCCCTTAAGATAAGCTTAGGGAGAAGCAAAAACCTAGGAGACTACTGTAGAAAGTAGGAAAGAAGGGTCTTGGCAACAAGGTCTGATCAGGTACCCAATACAAGAGATCTCTGTAAAGCGGGGAAATAGGGAAAACCTAGTGAAAAAAAATCTACCCCAAAAAGAGATGGACTAGATGAAGGAAACAAAGCCTCCAATCTAGGGAAAGTCCCAAAGAAAGGAACAATAAAGAGCAAGAAGCATCTCTGAAGCATAAAGCTGCAAACACTGTCAGAAGTAACTACTAGAACCCCCACTAAAATAGTGCATGACCAGGTAGAGAAGATAAAGTCTGAAGAGCTGATCAATCGAAGAGGTGACCTCCAAAAGTAGGAATGAATGAGTGTCTATATAGTAGATGATCCATCTCACCGGAATGCATAGGTGCCTAGCCACTACATCCGCCTAGTACATAGGAACAACAACAAAATACGTAGATCACTCAACCAAACCAGGGAAGCAATAGAACCAATAGGTGAACCCCCCCATAATGCTAAACAAGGAGAGGGGTGATAGGAACACTGAAATGCAATGCTAGAAACAGCTGTAAGAAGAAAAACTAGGAACACCAACAGTGCAACAAAAGGTACAAGCACAGGATAAAGGGTAGTGTCATTGACACACAGCATGGGCTAATGTCATGGAAGGTACGCTCACTTGACAAAGGTAGATGAGCACAAAAGGCAAAATATCATAACCCCCCATGGCACTTTATAACTGAGTGTGAGTACAAACAAACACACGGTGCTCGAAATCCAAAATATGCAAAAGGAGGCACTTTATCTTAGTGCATTTACAAAAAAGAGAATGCTATAGAAGCATACAATGCTCAGAAATCAGAAAGAAGAGTGAGCCAGAAGAATAGAAGAAGAGATCCCAGGATTTGTAGAACCCAAGTAATCCGCCAGAGTGTGAAAGAGAAAAACTCAGAGGAGAAAGAACCTAGAGAAGAATCTAGAAAAAAGACACCTGCAACTAAATAACTCATAGAACCAGCTTTGTAACGACATCTAATTTGCCAAAAATAGAGTCTGGATGAGCAAGATATGGCTCCTGGAAGGAAAAAAAAAAGATATCAGACTTTGATAGCAAAAAAAATCAAAATGGAAAAACCAAAAACCCTAACCTCCATCATCAGAAAGAGCTTGGAAAGAGCTTTCTGAAAATATAAAGAAGTTGGAAAAATACCTCTGTATGCTCTAGATAGAGCGAAAACAGTGTCAGGAGGTTAGAAAGGTTCCAAAAGGCAAGTTTAAAGACCCTGGGGCTGAAAAAAAGGAGCCCTTGGGCACATGGCACATGCAGGGGGCTAAACTGGAGCTGTCAGTCACCCATATGACTGTTGCTGGTGGTAATAAGCCCACGGGGCTTAAACAAACCCACCGAGCGGGTGGAGCGGTTGAGTGGAGCGGAGGAGGGCCAACCAGGCCAGCGGCAGCGGAGTTGGGTGGCGGCGGGGGCTGGGAGGCGGTGGGCGCCAGAGAGGAGGCCGGCGGGGGCTGGCGGAGTAGAAGCCAGTGGGGGCCAGGAGGCAGCAGGGGCTGGAGGAGCTAGGAGGTGCCGGCAGGAGGTGCAGGTGGCGGTGATGGAGTGCCGGTGGCGTGCTAGCAGAGCACCGGTGGCACCAAACAAAAACTATTGCATGCGTTATTTTTAACATGAAAAACATTAAAAAATATTTTTGTTTTTTATTTTTTTCTCAGTTTCCATGCTCGTACAGCACTAGAAACCAAAACAATTTTGCCTCAGAGCCAAGTTGTCCAAAATGGACAAGTTTTATATGGATTCTGGGGTTATTGGGTGCTCTAAGCTCAATGGAGATGTCTGTTTGAGCCCAAAGTGACCAAAAACAAAGCCCAATTCTAAATCTACAAAAAAACTCTAAAAATTCTAGAAAAACCTCCAGCTTCTGAAACACTTCAACACAAACACAAACAGCGAGCAGCAAGATGGCTCTGATACCATGTTAGAATAGGTAAAAACCTATTCTCCCAAGAACACCTGCATGCATAACCCTATCACATGGAAGAAGCAAAGAACAGAAGAAGAAAAATCTATGGAGGCCAAAAGACCACAGACATCATATGCACATGAAAAAATATATTATTAACAATATGTTTCAATCTGATACAATGCGATGTGAAAACTCCTTATCAAAAACAAAGAGGTGAATCCTTATAAAAGGAATCACGAAGCCCTAAAAGGGAAACCTTAAGGTTAGCTTAAGCAACTAGAGTGAATAGGTGAGTTAGTAATTAGATCATAATGATTTAATTAATAACCCAAGAGACTATTACTCTAACACTTTTTAGAACAGATACCACCTGATAGTACAACCATCACTAATACCCACTGATATTATGCAAGTATGAATACTATTTTGATTGGACAAAATGTTAGAAATAGACTTAGGTATCAATGCATAGAAGCTAGGATAACAAAGTAGTCACCTTCCTTTTACTATATCAGAATCTGTGTAAGGTAAGATATTGGACCCGCAATGACCTTGAAAATTTAGATCCTTGGGTACATTATGCTTTGTATACCTTAGTGAGAATCTGAGTATAGAAAATAGACAAGGAAATTGTTTCAACCTCACCTTAGTTTACACATAACAAATATCAAGATATATGCGGCTATCCACTCATGTTGGTAGCTCTTACCATAAACATCCAAGTTAGGTGAAATTTATAGGATCATTTGGAACAATCACCATATGCAAAAAAATCAAGAAAATGTTATGCCCCCCATCCTTGCGACTCTTTGTCTTTGCGCAGACGTCATGGAGTAACTCAGAAGACATAACAATCATCAATTGAGAATCAATCAAAGAAAACTCATAACTGCTTATATGCCCCTAGTTTAAAACATCATCGGTACATGAAAGAGTCATAATCAAACCAAGATCAAACTGTGTTTAGGTAGTATTAAGAAATACTATTGATTCTTTTTTTAAACACATTAGAGATTCATCAATCAAAATTTGATTTAAGAAATATGTGTTCCATGTCTGTGTATAATCTTGTCTCTGTTCATAATCCAATGTAGGTCTTAGGAACACTATTTGTGGAAGATAGGTGGTTCATGAAAGATACACCCTTGTTTCGTGAAAGTGATAGTTTGGTGCAAGCATTGAGAAGTATTGCATTACAAGACAAAACACCCTAGGATGACCTAGTAGACACTACCTAACATGCTAGAAAAAGATGCCCCCAATGTAGAATGACTTTGATCCAGGTGGATTTTTACCAAACCTTGAAGTGTTCCAAAAACTCCATAAATCAACACCATGTTGAAGAGCTTGTTGATACGAATCCAACGCAACTTGAACGGAGTCAAACGGAGTCTGTGTGTAGAAGTTATGGCCAGTCAAAGCTGCAAAAGAAAAAGGTTGACTCGATGATGTCAGCAAGTATAGTCAGAATGAGATGCTGACATGGGAGGTGACATGGCACTGGTAGTGATGTGATAGAGTGCATAGTTGGCATAATTTGGATGTGACACTTGTCATCCTATGGTAAGTTATTGTGCAATGCGGCCCAATGATTGTGCGCCACGTGGCACCAATCGGTCTTAACAAAAACCCTTTGCAATTTGGGTGATTCGTGTAACCACCTGAATTTGGTCTGTCACAACTATGGACCCTATTTTCCCTAAGTGTGATCATACCCTCGATTTATGTCCAAACGACCCTGTTACTGCTTGGCATATTTCTTTTAATCAATTTAATGTCCTAGGTGATTTTTATCACTGATTTATATTAACTATTATAGCCATAAAATTCAAATCAATTTTGACCAATCAAATCAAATCAAAATCAAACATGGCTATAGTATTTAATATAATGGAATTAAATAAATCTCTAAAATCAAAGAATCACTTGCAATCCAACCCATTCCCCTAGCCTATTAATTTAATTAAAATGGCTATAGTCCCTTAATTATTA
>MU226281.1:1717219-1727321 GCA_018584345.1 Thuja plicata | reverse complement strand
TCAAAGGGGGAGATTGTTAATCTCTAAGTTCTATTGATGATTAGTGACCAACACTTAGTCATTTACTTAGGCAGTTTTAGTTGGCTATCACTGTGGCCAAGCTAAAACTATCCAAGGCCGAGCAACATTGTCGAGCAGTATTCAGGTTGCTGAGTTACATCATGCCAAGCCAACTAGGATACTTAGTTCTGAGTGATAGAGATGTTAAGTGCTGAGCAAAATAGTTTTTGTATACATGTCTGGATTGATTCAAACTTTGAGGATAAGTGTTTAGGCCGACTTGTATAAGCTTTTTGGGCCGACTTATGTGCGCATTTAATATTTTCCTATGGAAGTTAATTATGCATTTAAATATTTTATCCTATGCATGACCTAGTGTAATTATTAGTTGTAATACCTTGGAGGCATGAGTATTAGATCTTGATCATTGATCTAGATCTCGCTACCAGACTTGAATAGATATATAAGATTGCTTCATAACCCTATTTTGTGTGTGTGGAGAGAAGTGTTGACTGCATTTTTAAGTGAAATGCACAGAGGGTTATTTTATTAAGAAGCATAGATCAAGCAGAGTGACAGAACAGTGAATAGCAAAGTAAAGACATATCAGATTGTGAGATCACAGAAGGTACTAGAAAGAGGAGATCTATCATCAACATCTGAGTGCATAACGAAGGATCATTACTTGAAATATTCTAATCATTGTATCAGGTGAAATCTCTTAACAAAGTGGTTCTAGCAGACCTTTCTAAATCTCCTAACAGAGTGCTTACTTTATTGTAAGTTGAAATCCTTTCACATGGTAGATTGTAATGATCTTTAGATCTTAACCGGGTAGACCTTTAACTAGGTAGATTGCATTTTGTAATCAACTTTTGTAGCCCTAACAGGCATGCTTTATTGTTGCAGTAGTGAAGAATTTTGTGGGTGCCATCCCCACCCTAGTTTTACCTATTTGGGTTTCTGGGTTACCAAGTTCTTGTATTATGAGTTATTTATTTCATTGTGTGTATGCTATTTGATGTTACATTAGATTCATATATGTATGAATATGGATCAGTTTGTTTTAAGTATTTAAATTTGAAGATCTGATTCACCCCCCCCTCCTCTCAGTATCTTTCTTTCCCATTATTGTATTTCCAACAGCCTCAGTGTGTCCATTACCTTGAGGATAATATATTGAGGAGAAATGTTGAGTGATGTGGAATTGTTTGCAAAGGTCATCAATGTCTTGGTTTTTAAATTGGCCCCCATTGTCTGTTACAATTGAAGAGGTTATCTCGTATCTACAGATAATGTAGTTCAATATGAACATAGCCACCTATTTTCCAGTGGCTTTGATTAGTGGAACAACTTCGACCCACTTCGTGAAATACTCAGTGGCCATAATGATGAACTTGTGTCCATTTGAAGAATTAGGATATATTTGTCCAACCAAGTCAAAGGCCCATTGCTGAAATGGCCAATGTGTTATAAATGGTATGAGTTCTTTGGCAGGAGAATGGATAATATTTCTGTGTGTTTTGCATTTATGACATGTTTTGGAAAATTGAATAGAATCTTTTTCCATTTTAGGCTAGTAATAGCCTACTCTAAGCAGTTTCTTTGCTAGTGAAAAGTCATTTGAATGTGATCCACATACACCTTTGTGGACTTCCTTTAATGTGCAATCTAACTCTTCATGTTCTAAACATCTAAGAAGCGTACCATCAAGACCTCATCTAAATAAGTTATTAGTTATGAGAACATAATGTGATGTTGTCCTAATCAAGGCTCGCTTTTCATTTTTGGATAGATCATTGGGAATAGTTTGGTCAGTTAGGTAAGCAATGATTTTAGCATACCGAGATTGGTCTAGGGCATTTAAAGCACAAACTATTTGGTACTCAGGGGTATCAAAGACTGGATAGGATAATTCTTCCACCAAGAAGTCATAGCGGAATTGATGTTCTTCCAGTTGTAACATAGACGCTAGTGTAGCCATAACATCTGCAACCTTATTCTTTGTTCTGGGTATCTGTTGGAACGTGACAAAGACAAAGTACTTCTTTAGGTCATCTACCAGTTGCTTGTAGGGTATCAACTTCTCATCTTTCATCTGGTAATCTCCATTTACTTGATTAATAATGAGCTGGGAGTCACCATACACATGTAACTCTATAAGTTTTTACTCCATAGCAAGTTAAAGGTCGTTTACCAATGCTCCATATTCAAAAATGTTATTTGTGCATGGAAATATCAATTTTTAGGAATTGGGTATCCTGTAGCCTTGAGGAGTTATGAATAGAACCCCTACTCCAGAGCCTTGTTGTGTGAAGGAACCATCAAAGTACATTTTCCATGGATACTCAATTAGATGCATGATTGTCTCATCTGGGAACTTAATTCTTAAAGGTTCAACATCTTGGAGTGGTGAATCAGCTAATTGATCAGTGAGGACTTGTCCTTTAATAGCCCTCCTATCCACATACTCAATGTCAAATTCACTCAAAATGAGGACCCACTTTCTGAGACATCCTGCTAATGTTGTCCTGTTTAGGAGGTACTTCAAAGGATTTATTTTTGCAATGAGCCTTACTATTTGTGATAGCATGTAATGCCTCAATTTTTGTGATGCAAAGACAACTGCTAAGCATGCTTTCTCAATAATGTTGTAATTGAGCTCATAGGAGACTAGTGTTCTATTGATGTAGTAGATTGCTCTTTCTTTCTTAGTTTCATCCTCTTGTGCCAGAAATACTCCCAATGATGTGGTTGTAGCTATAATATACAGTAGTAATGGATTTCCATGTATGGGTGCCATAAGAATAGGAGAAGTAGCCATGTACTCTTTTAATTCTATGAAGTTGGCTTCACAATGTTCATCCCATTTGAAGGTGACCCCTTTGTGTAGAAATTTGGTAAAGGGTTATTCTCTATCTACAAGTTGTGACATGAACCTCCTGATTGACTAGAGTCTCCCTTGTAACATCCTCATTTGACTAATGTTGCATGGAGGATTCATCTCTAGTATAGCTTTGACTCTCCCAGGGTCTACCTCAATTCCTTTTGCTGAGACAATAAATCGTACGAGCTTTCCTCATTGGACCCCAAAGGCACATTTCTTGGGATTGAGCCTAAGTTGAAATTGCTCCATACAATCCAATATCTTTCTTAAGTCATCAATATGAGTATTTCTTTCTTTTGATTTAGCTAAGGTGGCATCCACGTAATCCTCCATGTTTTTTATGCATCATATCATGGAATATAGTGGTCATTTATCTTTGATATGTTGCACCTACATTATTTAACCCAAATGACATAAAGTTCCAATAAAAGGTTCCCCATGCACATGTAAATGTGGTCTTCTATTGATCTTCAGGAGCAATTTTAATCTCATTGTAGCCTGAGAAACCATCCATTAATGAATACATTTGGTAGCCTACGGTGAGGTCTATGATCATATCAATATTAGGCAGTGAGAAGTCATCCTTAGGAAATGATTTGTTTAAGTCTTTGAAGTTTGTAAAGATCCTGATAGATTTATCTGATTGAGATATTGGGACCACATTAGAAATCCATCCTACGTAAGCAATGACTCTGATGAATCCAGCTTTCAATAATTTCTCTAGCTCTGCTTTTACTAGTAATACAACATGAGGATGCATCTTTCTGAGTTTTTGTTTCACGGGTTTAATCCCAGGAGCTATAGGAAAAAGGTGCATTATCAATTCAGGATCCAGTCCAGGAATATTTGTGTATGACCATGCAAAGTTGATCTTTTTCTCTTTTAGGAACTCAGTGAACTATGTCATCTCCTCATCTGACAAAGATTTTGCTAGGTAAAAAATTTGAGGATCTTCAGTTGTACCCAAGTTAACTAGTTGTGTTGGTTCTATTAGAACTAAATACCTTTCTTGAAAGTGCTTGGGGAGGATATCAAGAATCTCATCCTTGGAACCTCTGAGAGGTTTTCACCATCAGATACATCTTTTTTTTTACTATTTTAGAATCTAACACTGCGACAATGTGGTTTTCACCGTCAGTTCCTTTTTTTCAATTTTTGACTGAGAAACTTGATATCCTCCTGTGACATGTTCACGCTCCTTGCATTGGTGGAAGAAGGGTAAGGTTCACAACCATTTAGATAGCAAGCCAAAGCATAGTCATTGGTAAATTCCATGATAGGAGTAGGATCTGTATTAGTCCAATCGATTAGGTTCGGGTTTATCAAAGACAAGGAATCGGATCTTGGGAAGGAAAACATCTTGTCAGCATAAAGACTATTAACTAACATGACATATTATGTTAATTTAATCTCTTCAATGCTTAGATCAATAAGAGTTAGATCGTCATTAAAAGGGTAATTGTTAGTTATATGTTGACCAAACTCCAGTGACTCGTCATTAAAACTTTCATCTTCATCTCTCCATAAAAGGAGACTCCTTTCTTGTAGCCTCTGAATTTTCTCTAGGTCTAGGAGAATACCAGTTTCTTCATCAGTGAGTGGGGGAAGGAATTCCTCCTCTGCTTCAGGAATATCAACACTGTTAGGAGTGGTGTTAGAATTTTTTCTATGTGCTGATTGAGCTAAAAATATGTGAATTACATCTATCTCAATGTCCTTTGTGGAAACAGATAGTTCATCCTACTCATAATCATGTGAGTCAGTTACTTCATCATCAGACCTGTTTAAGAATTCAGTAATAGTTACCTTGTGTACCCTATTAGCCCCTTGTAGATCAAAGTGGGGTAAATCAAGGACATGTGAAACTGTGACTAACTGCCCCCAGTTAGGATGTAAATCTTGTTTTCAAGGTGTGTCTTCAGTAGCTATTTCTATCAATGGTACCGGTGGATTGTCTTCTTTTATTTCTTCTACCTCTTGAATAGGATTTTTGTTGGAGATTTGTTTCTATGCAGTTGATTGATTGTATGTTTTTCATTGATGACAATATATAATACACAGTAGTGATTCTGTATGTACTTATCAGAATGATGATATCAAGCCTTGTGTGGTTATATATATGTTGTAAACATGTTTAGTATGTTATGTTCATACACGCAGATCCAGATATGATGTTTCAGTCAAGTTGTGTAATTCTGTTATTGGCAGTTACAGTTCTAGAAGAGTATCTATTCAGAGCCGACGTATTTAACGTGTTTCTTGAGTTGCACCTATCTTTAGGATATGCATTTTTGTATCCATTATTAGTTATGATTTGATGATAGTTATCTAAAGGTGCCTAACATTTTTCAAGAAGATTGCAAAGATAGAGTTAATTTGGTGAGGCCAACTTAGTGAAGCGTCACATCTATTCAGTTTATATTTGTGCGATTGTAATTATGCTTGCATGATTAGTAGAGTGGATAGGGATGTTATGAAGAATTATCTTATAGGTCCCATGATCTCATACTTTGAGGAAGATACTTATAGCAAGTCATTTGTGATACGCTAAGTGTGAATGATATGAAAAGAGACAGAAAATGTACAGAACAGAATATCAGTTGTGGTTCATTCATCAAGAATCTATGTGAAGAAGAAGTAGAAGATTAAAATACATTGGAACTGATCAAGACAATAGGTCTACTCTACAGGTCATCATCAGATATAGTGCATATATGTTTTATAGAAGGTTGTAGCCTTCACCATTGAAGCAATGAGCTTTTGGAAAGTGAGTCCTCACCCCTAACAGGGTTATTTGTAAAAGACTCCTAATAGGGTTCCAAGATCTTCTAACAGGGATTACTATAAACATGTATAGTTCATTGTGGGTACTAATTCCCACCGGGTTTTTTACCATTTGGTTTCCCCGTAATCAAATTGTGTGTTGTGTACTTTGTTATTTGAATGTGCATTTACTTTAATGTATTCTAAATTTAAAGAAGTAAAAAGGAATTAAAGTTACTGATAACTGATTCACCCCCCCCCTCTCGGTTATACTTTTGAGACTATTCTAACAATTGGTATCAGATCCAAGTGCCTTGCAGAAGAAGCCTAACAGCTTAAGGTAGTTCAGATGTCTTACTTTAGAAAAGAGAGCCCTAAGTTCAATGGAGAAAATTATCTGGATTGAAAAAATAAAATGATAACACATCTACAGTGTGTTGGCTTTGAGATCTTTGAGATAGCTACACAAGAAGTTGTTATTCCATCTTTGAAAGACCTTGCAAAGGATGATGCCACTAGTAGACAAAAGGATATATTTACCAATAATGCAATCGCTAAAGAAGCCCTAATCAGTGCCCTATCCGACAGTGAATTTTTTGAGATCAAGAAAATTGACAAAGCATACACCATATGGAAGTATTTAGAAGATATGTTTGAAGGAGATATTCAAGCAAAGAATGCACGCAGGAAGACATGGAAAAAGAAATACAATGATCTTGAGATGTTACCTAAAGAGAACATTAGAGCTTATAATCAAAGGATAAATGAAGCAGTCTCTGGAATCAGAAATAATGGTGGAGAAATATCAGAAGAAGATATAATGGACAAGTTGTTAACTACCTTAACATCAGACTATGAAAACAAGATAAGTATTCTAGAGGAAACCATGTAATTATCACAAGACTTCAAGAGAGAGACTCTGATCAGTAAAATCTCTGCATTTGAGATATCAAGATTGAAGACTGAACCTAAAAGTGAAACAACTTTCAAAGCCTCAGTCCATGGTAAGAAATCCTTACACATCTCTAGCCATAATGAGAAAGAATAAGTTGATGGAGAACTAGAAGATGTCATTGCTATGATTTATAAAAGAGAAAAGAAAGGAAAAGGAAAATATGAAGGACATCTTCCATTCATATGTTTTTCATGCAAAAAGATTGGTCACTTTGCATCTAAGTGTCCCACAAGAGTCAAAAAGTTTAGATCTAATTACAAACCTAAATATAAGAAGGAATGTTACCATGTTGAAGAAGGTGTAACTGATGAAGATTTAGGAGAGGATTAAATTGGATTTTTTGCCCTTAGAGACATGGAAAAGTTGTTCGAGGAAATGGACATTGCAGATGAAAAGGAAGAACAAGAGTTAGCCCTAATTTTTGAAGCAGACATCAGAACTAATTGGATCATTGACAGTGGATGCTCTCACCATATGATAGGTGACAAAGATAGATTTGTTCATTTTGACAAATACAAAGGTGGTATGGTTAGATTTGGAGATAACACTCCTAAACCTATCATGGGCAGAGGTTCTATCATCTTGGATGGAAAGAATAAGATAGATGATGTTTTGTATGTTGATGGATTACATCAGAACTTGCTAAGCGTTGGACAACTACTCGACAAAGGTTATCATTTGGAGTTCAAAGACAACAAGTGCATCATTAACAACAAGGATGGAGACATGATTGCATCAGGCTCCAAAACAAAAGGTAATGTTTTTCAGCTCAATTCAGATGTAATTTATTTTGTTGCAAAAGTGGATGACAGTTGGTTATGGCACAAGAGACTTTGTCATATTAATTTTGATAACATAGCAAAGATAAGTAATGTCAAGGAAGTCAGAGACCTTCCAAGTATTGCAAGACCAGTTGAAACAATATGTAGGGAATGTGTTATGGGAAAGCATGTAAGGAGTTCCTTTAGAAACAAGCAAAACTCAGCTGAAAACAAATTGGACCTAGTGCATACAAATTTATTTGGTCCTACCCAAACAAGATCATACTACGGAGAAAGGTATTTAATTTTGTTTGTTGATGATTTTTCAAGGATGATGCGGGTTGCATTCTTAAAGGAGAAATTTGAATCCTTTGAGAAGTTCAAAATATTCAAAGCTAAGGTTGAGAATGAATCTAGATTAAAACTAAAATGTTTGAGATCAGATAGAGGAGGAGAGTTCACCTCTGATTAGTTTTATGATTACTATGAAGAACATGGAATAAAAAGATAGTTGAGTGCTCCTAGAACCCCTCAACAGAATGGGATTGCAGAAAAGAGGAATGGGATTGTACTTGATACATCATGCACTATGATGATTGAAGAAAAAGTTGGACACACATATTGGAGAGATGCAGTAAACACAATAGTCTATACTATCAATAGAACTCAATTGAGGCCAGGCGCAGACAAGACACCCTATGAACTTTGGTTTGGTAATGTACCTACAGTAAATTATTTTAGAATCTTTGGTAGAAAGTGCTACATCAAGAGAGATGATGGTGTTGGTAAGTTTGATGGCAAGAGTGATGAAGGAATTTTCCTTGGTTACTCTACAAAAAGAAAAGCATATAGATGTTTCAATTTAGGATTGAAAAAGGTAATTGAAAGTACTCATGTAAAAATTGATGAGAAGTTTATGGTTCAAGAGAGATACTATGAATATGCACCTATGATTGAAGATGAACCCAGGCCTAGCAACAAAGATACTATTATTGAAGAAATGTTTGATTGCATTGACGTCTCATGCAATGACCCTGAATCAAGCAGAGAAGAATCACAAACTACAAAAGAAGAAGAAGTAACACCTAAGGTTCCTAAATTCACATCTAGATACCACTCTAAAGATGATATCATTGGAGATTAGAGTAGTAGTGTTTTGACCAGATCAAAAGAAAAAAGTCTATCAATGGATGAAGAGGTATGTTTACTCTCACAGATTGAACCCTTAAGTGTTGAAGATGCTTGTAATAATTTTTATTGGAAGAATGCAATGAAAGAAGAATTAGATCAGATAATTAAAATTGGTACATGGGAATTGGTCCCTAGACCCAGTGACAAAAATGTGATTGGAACAAAGTGGATATTCAAAAACAAGATGAATGAAGATGGTACAGTAGTTAGAAACAAATCAAGATTGGTATGTAAAGGATATGCGTAGAGAGAAGGAATAGACTACACTGATACATTTTCCCCTGTGAGAAGACTGGAAGCCATTAAATTATTCTTGGCCTATGCAACATTCAAAGACTTTAAAGTTTATCAAATGGATGTAAAGTCATCTTTTCTGAATGGTGACTTGAAGGAAGAAGTCTACATGCCTGAAGGATTTAATCTTTCAAATAAACCAGACAAGGTATGTAGATTGAAGAAAGCACTCTATGGTCTTAAACAGGCCCCAAGAGCTTGGTATGGGAGACTTGATGGCTATCTTACCAAAATTGGACTCAAGAAAGGTACAACAGATTGTAACCTATTCACAAGAGAGATACCCGATGGATTACTACTAGTTGCCATATTTTTTGATGATATTATCTTTGGAGGTAATGACAAACTTAGTACAACATTTGGAAAAGAAATGCATAATGAATTTGAAATGAGAATGATTGGTCCTATAAAATAATTTTTGGGACTAAATGTAAAGCAAATAGATAAAGGTATATTCATTAATCAGTCAAAATATGTGAAGGAAACATTGAAGACCTTTAAGATGGAAAACTGTAAGCCAGTATGCACCCCTATCATAACAGGAAGCAAGATTTTAAAAGATGATGATTCCACAGCAGTTGATAAGACATTGTACAAATCTATGATTGGAAAACTCATTTATCTAACTCAATCTAGACCTGACATATCTAATGAAGTTGGCATTGTTGGAAGATTTGTAGCTAAACCCAAGCAGAATCACCTAATGGAAATCAAGAGGATATTTAGATATCTAAAGGGAACTATAGACTATGGTTTATGGTATCCTAAATTAAAGAATGTACAACTTCATGTGTATACAGATGTAGATTGGGTAGGTTTTATTGGTGATAGGAAGATTACTTCAGGAGGAGTAGTATTTCTTGGAGATAGGTTGGTTTCTTGGATAAGAAAGAAGCAGAACTGTATTTCTCAGTCAACAGTAGAAGCTTAATATGTTGCAGCAGCACTAAATTGTTCAACCATGGTTTGGATCAAGCAGATGGTTAAAGACTTTGGTATTCAGGTTGATTATCCTATTGTTATTCATTGTGATAACACTAGCACTATTAACATGTCTAATAACCCTGTGATGCATGCAAAGACAAAACACATAGAGATCAAGTACCACTTTCTAAGAGAAAAGTTTGTAGACAAAGAAGTGAAATTGGACTATGTGAGCACCAAAGAATAGTTGGCAGATATTTTCACAAAACCTTTATCAAAAGATACTTTTGAGTATCTCAGAGAGAAGTTGGGAGTAATTCCCTCTCC